>JANHFX010027086.1:0-24980 GCA_027560015.1 Chloroceryle amazona | reverse complement strand
AAGAATAAAAATAAGTTAATTTTTAACAACAAGCAATTAACAAGTCTTCTTTTAGGTTTGAAATGAAATTTTTCAAATGTCCCATTTTGATGTTGCCAAACTGAAAAATTCTTTGTTCTAGATAAGAAATTGCTTTTATTCAAAAATTAAGTGCAGTATTACAGAAAAGAACTGAAGGTCAAGACAAAACATTAATGTTTAAGTAGTTTGATAGGCATAAAACCTTTTTGTCTGCATTTTAAATTATGAAAAGAGCTCTCAAAATGCTGACTTCTTAGTATTACTTGGGACAGGACATGTTTCGATATTTTTCATTTTTTATAGGATAAAAAAAATATTGATGAACTCTTTTTATCTAATCTGATCTTTCCTTCTAAAAATTTATTTGTGTATTTTGATGGTTTTAGCCTCTCAGTTGCTTTCATCATATATTTCCGTAATTTGTCTGTATCTTTCTGATGTAAGGAAAGCACAGAATAACCTATTCAAGACAGGTGTCTTCAAAGTCGTTATTGCATTATAGTGAACACAGAATTTCAGGTTGTACACTGTAGTCTCAAGAATATAAATAAATAACTGAAAGCTTTCATCAATTACACAGAAAAAAAAATAATATAACCTCCCACTAAAATAAAAATCATCAGTGACCTGGAGACAAGTTGTTTAATGTTTGTAACACGGAAAATGGACATCAAAGAATCAATTACACTGAAGTAGATTGGAAATTGCAATATCTTTAATGTCTACATTCCAGAGGAAAAGAAATGGTCTTGTGAATAAGATAACTGTCCTTCATAATACATAAACAGTTGCAAGACTTCTTTTTTTTTTTAAAAAAAAATGTATTTATTTTACAGACGTGTGCTTGGGTTACCTAATAAGACAACATATTTTTATATTATTTTTTTTTAACACTAAAAGGATGATGAAAGGAGATATTCAACAGCAGTCTGATGGTAAATCATCACTGCTCTTGTAACGTGACGTATTGTTTTACTTTTTCCTGATTAGCTCTTGTTGTATCTCACATTAATGGTAACCTCTTTTGCAATCACTGCTCTGTAGAGTCAAACCAGGTAAAGAATCTTTCATATTACTAATTAGAATTAGGTATTTTTTAAAATATTCTAGCTCTAATATACAAGCAATCACTGGTGCATTTAGAACTGCACATTAATCCCAGAATGTCATAGGTTCTTTACAGCAGGTATTGGTCTTTGAGGTAGAATTTGAACAAAATTATCATAAAACGAGAATAAGACAAACTGAATTCTTTCATATAAAATGTGTTACCCATTATTGACAAGTAAAATGCAAAAGAATTGCATTTATCTTGAAATGTATGCATAAGAGCAACGTTCAGTTAAGTAAAATAAAAACACAGAAAATGGTAGAAATTTGGTTTTCAGCCTTATTTATTAAACTGCTCCAAAAACTCACCTTTCCTGCATCTCTGGCAGGATGACAAAATTGTTATAGAATCTAGAACATTGCCAAAGCTTTTCTAGTACTATGAAGAATGACTAACTTCTTTCTTTTTCCCCTTTCCTTCACTTAGAAAAATCTCCACCTTGGCCAAAATTTTCAATATTTTAATTAGCAACCCAAAAGTGATACTAGATTGGATTTTTTATGATCTTGCTATGCTTTTGAATAAAAATAATTGTTGAAGATATTTTTTTTGAAAAATGTTGACAAGGAAATAATAATGTTCATAATGTATTAATAGTATTTTTAAGCGTATCCTTTCCAAACTTGTTCAGTTCTCCATGTTCCTCACTATCATCACTATTGTTGTGTAATAATAATGCATAATAATATAAGCACAAATCATATAGTGAATAATAAAGATGCTGTATTATTGAATAGTTTAGCTGAAGGCTTACAGCCTGTAGAAGAACAAAGAGCAACATTTTATTTTCATAATTTAATGAAGTGGGCTCAGATATAGATGGACAGACATATAGAGTGAACTGCCAGAGTATCAGCAGTCCAAAAAGGCCGCATTGTTTTATTCTTTCATTAATAATTAAAAGGTACAAGTGGACCTGAGAGTTAATAAGCTGAGGAAACTTTGGAACAAGGCATTACTAGATGGATTGGCTAATATAAGAAATATTTCAACCTTTCCTTCAGCACTGAATGTAACTTGTAATCACTCTTTTGATGTTGAGTTGTGTCTCCCCACTACTCTCATGAACATGAACCTCTGCATGGTTTAGTATATCAGGAAAAAGCAATACTGAAATATGGTAGCAAAGTCAGTTGTCAGGAGTTTTACCAAAAAGACTGGCACATTACCAATCATCATGAAAGATCCAAGATGGGACACCAGTAGGTTATACACATATCATCAGTTTCCCTGTGTATACAGAATATTTATTAAATCTATATTTCATGTGCATACACTTGCCTCCTTGTTTGTCATAGTGAATTTATGAGGGATGGTTTATTCAGTCTGGAGAATTTAGGCTTTGGAAAGGAAAATGAGTTAAAAAACCTCTTTAGCGTTACAGGAAAATATAAATTTAGGACCCTCAGAGCTTTTGCAGTGGTATATATCCTGCCTTTGGTCTTCTTTTCTCAAGTGAATTTATTGTGGCCCATTACATGACAGTCATACCAACTAAATTACAGTAGCTCTCCATTAAATAACAAAGATATGATTGGTAGTGTACTTTACGTTCTCAAGGCAGTTTTCTAACCCCCTAAGTGGATAATTGTCAGTTATTGCTTTTAAACTGTGAGCCTTGCACGACTTTATTAAAAGTTTCTGAGATCCAAAGCATTACTAAAGTAATAACAATATATATATAGGAATGGTATATATACCACTCTCATATAAGGAGGAGCAAAATCCAGAAAGGATTTGGAACATGTGTCAGGTCATACTTGTACCTTCTTTTTCAAGTGCTTCAGCCTTCAGATGTCTGTGGAAGAGGCAGAATTTTAGCTGAGAAATGCAGTTTATAATACTCCTCTCTTTCTTCATTATATACCTCCAAAAATGTTGAAAACCAGAAAGTAATGCATCTGTTCTTAAATAGCTGCTTTGAATTGAACATGTATATAATTGATGGGAACAAAAAAGACCAAAAGACATGAAACATAAAAGGCAATTCACCAGATAACTTCATCCTAAAATGGTAAATTATCAATGACACAGCCACAAATGTCATTATAAACAGAAATGGATGCACATATGCAGTAAAGTCTGATGGCACAGACTTCATCCAGGGTCATTCGCTAGCCTTGATTCCACAACCCACTGTGTGTTTTCCAAACCCATTGAGTGAAAGAATATTTTACCATAGTCATAAAAGAGTTCATCTCTTTTTCTTTTCCTTTTTTTTTTCCATTTTTATTTAAGATATTAACTAGAAATATATTTTCTCATTTTCTGTTTCATTCCTCTTTCATTCCTCTCAATGTGTTATCATTTCTGTGACAGATAGTATTCTCTTTGCAGTCCTATATTGTTCTCTCTTTTCTGCCTTTTGCATTACTTTATTGGCAGATCTTTTAGAGGTTGAAATTCTTTTTTGCAAAGTACCTTTCCAAATCATGGTCTTTTCCAAGAGCACAGTTGACACTGCTGTAGGTGTTAGCCATTCAGGGATTCAATGAAACCAGAAGGATATAACCTGATGCTACTTAGATTAAAGGAGACTTCATGTTGACTATTCATGTCAAGATTAGTCTGAACTTTCCCTTTCAGTGTCTTAACTCACTCATTTGAATAAAATGGACTGTTCTTCCCTCAATCCATTTTTTACTTGTTGGACTTTCTTGAAATCTGTGTTAAATTCAAATTACCCATGTTTATGCTTTTCTTCTCCCAGATGTTATGAGAAGAGGGTTGATCTTGATTTCTTTTCACTTTTTTTTTTTTGATTTGTTGTTGTTGTTTTTGTTATGTTTTGGTTTGTTTTTGTAAAAAACAGTCTATCGTGCATGACAGAAATTATTATTCCTCAACTGTAAGTACCCATGACCACCTGATGTTACACATGAATATATGGAACTCATTTGTAGCTCAGCTGTGGGCAGAAGTTGCATCAGGGAGATATGTACAAATATAAAATGACATAATCATAGAGGTTAGAAGGGATCTGAGCAGGTCAGCTCAAAGTAAGTCAAATTACAGGAGAGTATTCAAGGAATTGTTTGTCAAAGTTTTGAGTATATCCAAGGATTGAGCCCTGTGGGCATCTTGAATAGGGAGGGGAGAAAATTCTCAATGTTAGTGGCCATTAAGTTGGTCATCTTGGGAAGTTTTCCAGAATGATAGAAGCTGAAGCACTATAGCAGGAAATTAGTAATTCTGTACTTGCCCTTTCTTTTATGCTCTTTTGATTTATACTATCTACTGATCACTTTCAGAGACCTGATCCAGGCTGGAAGGGCCCTTGATTTCATGTGGGGATGATCATTTATCCAGAGATATCATTGAAAGATTGACACTACCAGATTTGGCCAGGGCAATGTGTCCCTAGTTTGCAGTTTGTGCCCACAAAGGGCAAGGACTACTTATCTGTTCTTCTGAAGATGACTCAGGATGCCAAAGTATCGATATAAACAGCAGGAGGCACTCAACAAGTATTCTACTAACAATCACTTAAAGACTTGGACAAGGGTGTGCATTATTCTTTTCCAGTGTTGTGGTCATCAGATTGAGGGTATTCTTGTTTATGTTGCCCTTAGATGATGGTGAAAAAATTCAACTATATTTTGTGATCTGTGTCTCTGTAAATGCAAGAAGGGAAGGACAAAAATGCAGAGCTCACCTTATGAATAATCAGCATGTTGACATAAGAAAATGATGGCTTCTTTTAGTTATTGACCTCATACATGTAACTAACAGATTTGTGTGTATTTTGTGCACTCATCCTAAACCTCATGCATGTATCAAACTCTTACACCTGGCGAGTCCAATGATAACATGCAGAAAACTCTGAAGAGTCATTATTTGATCACTGATAACCACAACTAAATGCGGCCTCACTTAACAGCCAACATGAAAATAAGTACTACCTGACTTTGAATGCTACTGGTTTCTTGTCTAAAATGTGGATCTTTGAAAAAGAAAATTAACCTTGCCAAGCATCATTACATGACAGAGTTTCCAAGAAGCCCTCCAGAGTCCAACATTCATGATTTATGAATCTAGCTGAGTTCAGACACCTGGAAAATAAAAAGCATCGTGGTTAGGTCTTGTATGGTTTGCTAGTACATTAGTTATAATATTGTTGTCATTGAGAACCACATGTGTAGTTATGCTTTGGAAATGATACTTATTTCCACCAGCCAATTTAATTCAAATCAATAAAACCTCATGAATTAGACCATAGATAAAGGTGCAACAAAATTCTGTAACTCTTCGGCTAGAAAAGATTGCCTATAAATATATTAAATTTAATTTGACAGAAACCAGAAGTCTACAAAAATCCAGAATAGCGGTTCTTTTCTATTCACTTTTAATGTCTCATATCATTGTTATCACAGCTGTATCTAAGAACCTTCAGTATACCATAAAGTATATTTTGTCACCTTCATTTTCTCATTTAATATATGTGCAATGCTTACGGTAAATTATATGTCAGACCTTAATCTGAGAAGTTGTAGACAGCCTAAGATAAAACCACATCAAGCAGCAGACTCACAATCAAACAGGCTGCACAAGGGTATGATAGGCCTCCTGCCTATATCGTGACCCTGAATTTATTGTAAACTGCCTTTTGTAAATATCAACTGAAACCTTGGATTTTGTCCGTATGCTGCTTACCATACTACAGAAAGCCAGTCTATATGGCAGGTCATGTTTCTGGGCAGACATAATGGGCAATGCAGTCTCCTAAGCACTAATGTTGCCATTACCATATTGTTATTTATAATATGTTTAAGAGAAGATTTTTAACTTCAAGAACAGGATGGAGTATTTCAAACAAATAAACAGATTAGAAAAAGTTATTATTAATAAATGCTGGAAAGAAACCAGACTTCTTTATGTCTGAAGGATCTAGCAGAAATACTGAACTATGGACATACGTTACATGACTGTCTGCCAAAGGAGAATTTCTAGGGACACTTCTCTGTTCAAAGTATTGCCTTCTGATAACTACATGTGTTCTAGCATTGAGTCATTAGATTACCTGCATTTCAAACAATGACTACAGTGAACTCCAGTAGAGAAAAAGTGCCCATCATCTTTTCCAGGTCACTTCATTACTCTAAGTTTTGTGGGAGATCAAAATGGGTAATGAAAACCGTGTACTATGACAAGAAAAATGTTTACAAGTTTTTTTCACATAGACAAGAACAAGGATAAGAATTTTCTGAATAAAAATATATTCAGAAGTCAGGTCTGGATATAATTTGAAACAATTCTGCCCTCCCTTCTGTGAAAATACCTCATAGATCAATTATTGTGATGCAAATAAACCTCACTGATATTTTTCATTATATTTAGTTTCATTTTAGATTGATCAGTTTTGTACCCATCTTCTTCTTCCCTATAGTGTTTCTACCTTTATATATGGTGATAATTTTTAGTTTTTCCTCAGAGCTGAACCTGGAACCATTGTTGAGATACAAATGCTGCCTTTGATTTCTCTGGTTCAGAAGGGTTTGTGCAAATCTAAATATATACTGGTTTTTACTATGCAGAAATTTTTGAAATTGCACTAGATGAAATTTTGGAAATTTTACTCATTTACAGACTTGTGCCTGATATTTTTTCAATAAACTGGTTATGAGTTCCCAGAAAACTCCACAGAATTATTCAATACTCAAGCCTTTGAAAGTCATCAAGCACATAAATGATCATTGTTGCTTTAAAGAGTTGATCACAAAACATTACAAAGATGATTCATATTTTTTCAAGAGCAGCACATTCATTGATTGTCCATCATCACAATCATGGGCAAATTTCACACCTGCACCCACCTTGGAGTTTTAATTCAAGATTTTTCACCAGATAGTTAAGTTTTGGGAATATTACCTGAGAGATGAATTTGCCCTACAAAAAATTACTATATATTAAAAAAAAAAAAGAAAAAAAGACAAAAAGT
Source organism: Chloroceryle amazona (assembly GCA_027560015.1). Lineage (NCBI taxonomy): Eukaryota > Metazoa > Chordata > Aves > Coraciiformes > Cerylidae > Chloroceryle > Chloroceryle amazona. The sequence goes on along the minus strand of JANHFX010027086.1, from coordinate 17,910 downwards.
GTTGATGTTAATACTTCTGATTTTCCAAAACAATTTGTATCCTTTTCTTATACCTGTGTAAACCAATGAGGGCTGTGAATGTCTATAGTGTGTTAAACCATTCTCCAGCAAAATTCATGTTCGGAGGACTCATAGTACATTGGAGATTGTGTGCTACAAGCCTCCTTCTGTGCTCAGTCTGCAGATGCTCTGAGTCTATTCCAACCCTAACAAAAGAACCCTGGATCTTGTACTCAAGCTGTAACAGTTTACACTTTCAGCTTGACTATATCTAGTTCAAGCATTAAATGTCAGCCAAGATGGCAGTTATTATGTAAGTAGGGATTGAAATAAAGACCTTTCAGAACAAAAAGCATATGCTTTATAACTCTAAATAAATCAGGCTCTTTAGGAGAACCTTGAATGTGTGTAATTATACAGTGATCCACATAATTATTTGGCAGCATGCTAGAAGGGAGAATTTCATTCCCGGTTGCAAGTTTGTCTCTTTATAACAAGGTGGAGATGGAACTTTAAAAAAAAAAAAAAAACAACAGCTCTCTCAGCCTGTCCTCATAGGAAAAGTGCTCCAGTCCACTGATCATCTTCATAGCTCTCCTCTGGACCTGCTTGATCATGTCCATGTCTTTCTTATGCTAGGGCCCTCAGAGCTGAACACAGTAAATCCAGGTGGCGTCTCATGAGAGCAGAATAGAGAGGGAGAATCACCTCCCTCAACATGTAAGCCACACTTCTCTTGATGTAGTCCAGGATATAATGGGCTTTATGTCATCCTAGCACACATTGTCAGCTCATCTTCAGTATTCCACTCATCCTTCTCCACAGGGTTGCTCTCAATCCACTCATCGTCCAGCTTGTATCTGTGTCTGAAGTTGTTCCAACTCAGGTGCAAGACCTTGGACTTGGCCTTGTTGAACTTCATGCAATTTGCATGGGCCCATCTCTCTAGTCTGTCAAGGTCCCTCTGGATGTCATCACCTCCCTCTACAGCAACAACGACACCACACAGCTTCATGTTATCAGCAGACTTGATGAAGGTGCACTTGATTCCACTGTTCATGTCCCTGACAAAAATGTTAAATAATATTGGTATGAATATGGATCTCTGATGGATACCACTTATCACTGATCTCCACCTGGACATCAAGTTGTTGAATGTAACTCTTTGAGTGCAGCCATCCAACTGATTCCTCACCCACTCAGTGATCCACTCATCAAATCCATGTGTCTCCATTTTAAAGACAAGGATGCTGTGTGGAACAGTACCAAATGCTTTGCATAAGTTCAGGTAGATGGAGTCAGTCACTCTTCCTTTATCCACAAATGCTGTAATCCCATCACAGAAAGCCAACAAATGATTTGGCATGATTTGTCTTCTGTGAAGCCATGTGGGCTATTACCAACCACCTCTTTGTTTCCTTATGACTTAGCAAAGCTTCCAGAAGGATGAAGACTCTGGGAATTGGCTCTCATGCCAGTATTTAATATGTCCTTAAAATCTGTCAAATAAGATTGTCCTTGTATTTAAAACAAAACAATACAAACAAAACAAATAAACAAACAAAACAAAACACACACACACACAAAACAAACAAACAAAACACACAAAAAAAAACCAAACAAACAAAAAAACCCCAAGAACCAACCAAACAAGAAAACAATCATCAATCTTCTCCCCTTTATGGAAGAGAAAATTTTTTTCAGACCCTATGAACAACTTTCAAATGAAATGTTCCACTAAAGATCAACACCAAGTCCTAATTTCATTGCTAGTGATAACAGATTTATTGACCTTTGAAATTCTAAAATTAGATGACCTAAACCAGTAGATGAACAAGTGAACAAATCTCTTTCTTACACCTCTTTACAGAATAGGACAGGATGGCTGGATAACAGAAGGTCTGTTTTCAGCAGGTTTGCATATTTTTCAACATCAATCCTGCACTTAAAAACCTCCATAAATTCTAAAATTCCATAAATTTTATCGCCTGTCCTTATACTTTGAATATCCACTGCAAGGTGGAAGAAGATATTTCTGAAGAATCATAGCTATTCCGATAGTTCTTCCAACTTGATCTCAGTTCTCTGTAGTTCTTCATTGCTAGGAAACACCATGAGTTACAAATTGTGGAAGAAGTTTACTCATTCCTAATAATGAATGTGGGTCAATAACTGAGGTCTACAAATAAATCCATATCACTGGAATAGGCAAGCACCCCCTTCTGGGCCATACATACTTTAGAACAGAGAAAGCAAGGATGAACGAGCCCGTATTGGTTACCTCTAAAGCATGGAAAATCAAATGCAATTTGTCCCTATTAGTAGGCTTAGTCTCTTTCTGATTATCTGGTGCCACAAAGATGTGACCCATGCCTATGCTTCTCATTTTTAATAAACACATTTTCTGGGTCCGATAGTTCGGCAATTTGTACAGAAAATTACATGCAATTTGCCCTGAATGCCACTGGTTTCTCAGTTCAGAACAATGCCAGGCAGCTCAGCAAATAACTGCAGCATCAACTGAATCAGGCTGGAGACCAGATTTCCTTGCTGGAGCATTCTACTGCCTCCTTCAAATCTAGGCTTTCCATCACTTCTAAATTCCATAGCCTCCTACACATTCTGTTGATCCTTCTTCCACATTCCTCTTCCCTATAATATTACTACCTTTCTTCTTCCCCACTCTTCCTTTGAAATATTTGGCATACAGGGTCTGATGCAATGGTATTTGGCTTGGTTTTCGCATTGAAAACAAGGATTTCAGTTCATATTCTCCAAAAAGAAGCCTTGCCATGAAAGCCTATACCTATTATCTCAGACCTGTACCTATTCTTCCTCACCTCTCCCCTAGCATTTCCAGGATGTCAATGGATTTAGGATACTTTTAGCGATGTGTTCTGAAAGCTTAATAAAGAGATGAAAGTTGGAATTGTTATGCTTTTCATCATTTGGCAGTCTGTTCCTTCCACTTGCTGCTGTCCAGCAAGGGACCCAGGTGTCTGCTGCCCCGTCTGGTTAGCTTGAATAACCTGTGGGAGTCTCTGGGGCTTTTAAACAGCCTCCTTCTTGGCTGCACTCATCCCAGTTCCTAAATAAAGTTTTGAGATAATATATAGAAAGGTTTTTCTGAGGCATTTCAATTTTGTCTAGGAGACTTGTGATACTGTTCTTAAGACTACTGTGTCCATTTTTTTTTTGTTCCCCTTTTTCCTTCTTCCTCCTTTAGCAACTCCCTTTTTTAACCCCTTCTTTCTTTCTTTTCAGTTCCTCTTCTTTCACTGCCAAAGAAAGTCCTGGCTTTCATTTCTGTGTTCCCCATTCTACTGCAGCAGGGATATATCCCTAGCCCCTCTAAGAGCAATACATTCCTGTGTAAAATGGGGTTTATTTCTCTGGGCAGTTTTGTAGTAGCTTTCTGTAGCAGTTTAATGAGAAATTATGACAATAATATAAACATTAAGATTAAAATAATAATAACAATATCTTACTGGTTAGACATCTTTTATTTTGAAATAATAATAGGGATAAACACTCATGGAATAGGAAAAACTTTCATGGAATAGGAACCCCACAACATTTCCATAGAGCAGAAGAGATGGAGGAAAAAAAAAAAAAAAAAAAAAAAGAAAAAAAGGCATCCCACCCTATTTCTAGGTTATGTGTTGTTTTTTTTTTCCTATAATTACCAATAACCCACTATTAGGCTTCAAGGACAAAAATAACTCTTAGACTGTCTAGATATCAGATCAGAACTAGTCTTTTTCCCCCTGACAGCAGTTTTGAAAGATGATTCCTCATGGCACCTGAAGTCTATAATTGTCAGATCACTCATTCCCATGGAGAAGTCCAGGCAGGTGGTATCTGCCCTGTGATTATTTCTCTCTCTTTTTTTTTTTTTTTTTTTTTTTTTTTTTTTTAAACCTGGTTTCCACACCATCCCCAAATGTCAGATGTGGTACAGTGGAATATCTTTATTTTTGGGAGGGAAGGAGAAGGGCATTGCAAGGGGTTAACTCTATCTACGCTGGTGCAAACAATGCCAAGTTATGTGTTTAAACTCATTTCCAAACGGTTGCTGTGTGGTTTTTGTGATGTGTAGAGGCCCCAGGTGGGGGACAGGTCCCCATGTGTGAGGTGCTGTACAAACACATTAAATTCCCTGACTTGAAGATCTTAAAGTGTAAGTAGAGAAGACCAGGGAGAGGCTAGAGGGTAGAGGCAGAATGAGTGCAATCTTTGTTTTACAGCAAACAGCTAAATTAAATGGTGTCCCCAGTGGGCTAAAAGAAATCTGAGGTAGAAATGGACATTGAACATCGATTACCTGAACCTCAGTGTTTTGCTCATAAAGCAGTTTAGTCTTCAGGCAAAATCTAGCCTCAGGTTTGATCTTTCAATAACATTCTTTACTTTCTTATCATTTTCAGAAGCAATGGGCTTTCACACTGATGCATTGTAAGGTAGACCAGGCACAAAGGAAGAGCAATTCGCTGCCCATTCATATGCAGCCGTCTCTTGTGCAGAGCACAGCAGGTATATAACAGCTACCTAGCCATACTACTGAAAATAAAGAAGACAGTGTTTAGCAGATACCTGGGCAGAACGACTACCAGGTGGGGTCTAACTTTCATTCTTGAACAGAAGTGTTATCAGATTTTTAATGATCACAAAGTAGGCAAAAGACATACACAGATTCCCTCTCTTTTTCTCTGTGTGCATCTGTGTGTGGGTGTAAGATCATGTCTGTCTCTTGCAGCAGGGCCATGCCTAGGACAGTAGAATAAGTTATCCGCTAATAGAGCATAGTAAAAGGCTCTAAAAGATCAAAAGATAACAGTCTATGCCTTTTCTTTCTCCTTCTCCAAAAAAAAAAAAAAAAAAAAAAAAGAAGGAGCAAGCCAAAAAAAACGGGGTTCTATTCTCAGCTTTACCATTGAAGATGGGTGATTTGTCTCGTAATTGTGTTCACTGACTGCAGCAGATGGATTCATTACTAGGGCTGGTCAGAAATCTTTCAACACAATGTGGGTTTTTTTGTGTATGTGTGAAAATGATGAATCATCAAAACTGAAACTTTTCATGAAGATATGGCAGTGCAGAGGAAAGTTTTGTCACAGAAGTTTTCTCAGCTCCCCACTGGGGCTTGTCATTAAAAACAGAGAAAGCAAAAGCTTCTCATCTTGCAGTAGCCCAGAAGATTGGATATGTAGGCACTGAGGTTTTGAGTTTCTTTTCTGCTTATTCTGAACTGTTTCCTTTCTGAAGTGTATTAGTTACTTTACTATCAAACTATTCAGCACATTTCGTTATATACTGTATGTACACAGAGAAATGCAAACAGAATAGAAGAGCTTTAACAGGAAGAATTGAGAGAAGGATGATGGTATGCTGAACATTGTTAAGTGAATGCAGGTCGTGTCCCCTATTAAAGCCACCATATGCCTTTTTGGAGTCAGAAAAGCATTTGTGATCTCCAGAGGGAACAGCTTGCTCATTACAGACCCTTCCACCCAAATCCACCAGATCCCGTTCCTTTTGTTTCAACAGAAATTACCAAAATAATCCAGAGGGACTAATGTTCAAGGAAAAATCTTGAAGCCAAAGTCACTTAGCTCATGACCACAGCTGAACAGTAACATTTTACAAGGAAAGGAGGTCATGAGCCTAGTTATCTGCTCATGTTTACACCCCGTAAAGCCTTTCCCCCCCTGAGTGTTTGCTTAACTTGTATATAAACTATTGCTGATTGTACTGCTGCCTTTGGGATCCAATCTTATGCATGACTTACCCTGTGCATAAAGAAGTTTGTCTTGGACCTCCTTAGCAAATGTTCAGTCTGGGCTTTAATCAGCACGGAGAGAGACACTTCCAACAGGAGCTACAGGCAGCTAGAGACCGATTTAGAAGACAGGCAGGACACCAAACGCCTTTCTTAAATAGGGTAAGGCAGCTTGCTAATGGGCAGGAATTTGGCCCTGAGGTCTCAGCATATGAAAGTCATGTAGGTGATAATCCTGCTGTAGCAATGGGAGGAGAAAATCAAAAAGACTGTCCAATCAGTGGGAACAGTAATAGGGGACAAATAAAGGATCGTGGAGTAGTGCAACATTAGACTGGGGTTTATTTGAAGCAGAGCAGATAGGAAGAGAAGAGAAACGTCTAATTTTCTTTCATAAAAATAGCATGGAAGTCAATAAAATGGAGTAAGAGCTAGAAAACCTAGATGAAGTTGGCAGCAAAGATGAGATAAATCTCACCAAATCAAAAATATTAAATTTCCAAAAATACTAAATTACTGCAAAGGTCCATTCCATCTATTATCAGCCCTAACTCTTTCTTTGAGGCCAGTCCTAGTGCAGTTGAGGATTTTCCATTTCTCAACACTTTCACTTCTTCTGCAATGACTTGTTTCTGATTTAAAAAAAAAAAATCTCTTCAAGGAAAACTAACCTGTGAAATATGCAGTGAGGAAACCTCCATGCAGGACATATGACAGATACTGTTTCTTTTCTGGATAATTCAGAATTTACAAATTTTTGCAAGCCTGTTGTCTAAGTTGATTAGCATGCTGCAGTCAAAGAAGGTCCCGACGTCTGTATGATTGTCTAAGGTGAATAAAATTATATTAATATTTGTTAATTTGAATTGAAAAGAAGATTTGTCTCCATTCCAGTTAACTTCTGCTCCTTACTAGCAGTTTCTTGAGACACTGAAGAATAGTATATTCACTACACCATTAAAGTTATAGGTCCACTTTTTATGCCATGTTTTTCAACATGTTTTTTATTTCAAAGACAATACATTCAAAGACCATACATTCTAAAAAGCTTGTGAAACTACTTATGAAGAGTTGCTACAGTGCTTTTCATCTAACAAATATAAAAAATAGACTAAGTTGTGGATGCTTGATTATTGTTCCCTCATGGCAGCTTTTTTTTTTTTTTCTTGCGTGTGTGTACGTTTATATAATCAGATTAAAAAATGAGATGTTTTTATGGTCCATGCTTTTGATGTGTTATGAATCAGATCACAGAGAAATACAGACTTACTATTCTTTATCTTTTACTATAAAGTAAGCACAGGATTCACCACCACCCCTTCTCCCCCAAGGTATATTTTTATAGCTATGTCCAAATTTAAATGTCACAAGGTATTTGGCTTTCATCCATGTTATCTTTGTGCTATTCCCTTTATAGTTAAGTGTGCCATCTAAAGCCTGATTCTCTTCCATCATTTTATATGTTTATTTTGGCAGGAACTTATTAGTATACTCTGTCAGGACAAAACTTTTCACTATTTGATCACTCCTTATTTGCATTTTTAATAGTCCCCATTAGACAGACTCTGAACTAATTAGCCAAGCATCTGTAATAGAAAACTCCTGTTTCCTATTTTCAGAACCAAGAAACTAATGGCTAAAGCACTACTAGAACAATTAAGTAATAAGAAAAATACTATGTTAAGAGTGGCAACAGAACAGCTGCCATAAATCACAGCAATAATGACTTGCAGCTCAAAATGTTTAAGTAGATAAAAAATTAACTTACACATTATTTCTGTGGTCTACAAAATAGAGATGTCCCAGATGATATATATATAAAACAACAGCAACAAAACCCAAATAATAATAATTTTTAAAAAGTGTTTATAATATATAGAAAGTTATTCCACTTTTGTTGGGTTTGGACTTTTTTTTCACTCTTTAATATGACAAAAATTGTCTTGAGGGCAAATAAAATTCCACCTTATGAATTTTCACTGTCTTTATATATCTTAGAAATGTAGGGGTTAAATATTAAAAATATATATATTAATTCTATGCTTCTTAGCCTAATCTTTAAAACCTTTGAAGTGCTCTATTCCCTTTCCTTTCTACACAGACATTTGGTGCCTAATTCACTTCAAAGTCATCTGCCTTAAGACTTGATTCAGTTGCCCAAACACCAATCACTTCCTTTAGATACCATAAACTACTCTACCTTCATTCGGCTACCTCTGGAAATTGGATTAAAGGGTATTAATCATCCATATTCAGGCAGGTAATTTCCATTCCTTTTCAGAATTTGATTCAGCATTTACTTTTAAATTTTCTGTCATCCAGAATGGAAGATGTTGTCAAAAAAGTTTGCTTTTCTTTTAAGTATCATTATTACTCTTGTTTTTTTTCAATGAGTAGAATATGTGGTACATTAATTTGTCAGCAGTCTTTTACAAATGTATCCACTCTAAGACACTACTTTAGTAAGGTTATCATTAGAATGGAGAAATTCCATATGGTGGAGTTATTTGTGACAGCAAATAGCCAACTGGAATTTTGCTAGCAGTTTTAAAATATTTTTTTATTTTTCCACTGGAATTTCAAAGTTCCCAAACAGTGAAAAATGAACAAAAATTATCAAAAATAAAATCAACATTTTTTATTGAATAACAGATGGTCTAAGTTCCCAATCAGTTTGGAAAAACATTAAGGAGTTCTTCCAGATAGAAATGTTTCCCTAGATGTAATTTCCACAGGAAAATTAAAGTAATAAGCTAACAGTAACGAATATGAATGAAAAATTGCCTTCTTTGAAATGCTTTGGGAAATAAATCATAGTCATAGAATATATCAAGCTGGCAGGGACCCATAAGGATCATCAATTCCAACTCTTTGCTCCATATGATTCCTCAGCAGAGAGGGAGTGGCTGATTTCCTCTCTCTGGTAATTACTGAGAGAACATGAGGAAATGAAATGAAGCTACATAAGGGGAAGTTTAAATTGGACATTAGGAAGAGGTTCCTCACTGAGAGGGTGGTCGGTCACTGGAACAGGCTTCCCGGGGATGTGGTCATGGCACTAAGCCTGTCAGAGTTCAAGAGAACTGGTTTTTTTCCTTTTTTTAATCCAGCTTCTGCAAAAGAGCTATTAGTATTCTGAAGTATTTATTCTTTCTAATTATCCTTATGTTCTCCAAAATTCATTATCACTACTCAATGAAGTCACATTTTATAATATTAAGGTTTGAATCAAGGTTCCATTTTCAGTTTTTAGAAAATAAATTGAAAAAAATCTTAAATATTATAAACTCTTCAAAATTAAGTGAATCAAAATAACGTTTTCTAAATAACTATGTCTACGTTTTAGCTTTTATTTTTAACTTCTACTGACTGAATTATTGATTTACCCAAGCAATCTAAGATTAGATTTTTTTACAATGAGCATGAGAATGGTAAAATTTGGTGCCTGAAAAGTCATGGTATCTTGCTTTACCTATGTCTGTTTCTACAAATGTAGTTAACATTGAAATGAAAATAGCAATATGCTTAAAGCTATGTAACTAAGTAATGATATATTTATAAAAATAATGGAACTACCTAATTACTTAATGCTAAGAACACGTACAAGTGTTTTAAAAAATGTGTTTCTATTATCTAGCTAAGCACCAGCAGGAGATATAATATCTTTAAATATCCTTTACTCTAGAAATAGTATCATTATATTAACTACAAGTCTGTATTAACTTGCCATTAAAAAAGTACCTTAGGACTTATTTTGCACCTAAGTTTTCTTTAATTTGTTTTGGTTTTCTTCCTTGGTCTTTTTGTAAATTACAAGAATCTTCAAAAGAAGCAAGCATAAAAAATCCTTTTAAGAAATTTGGGTTTCAGGTTACACGATAACATAACTAATCCCCTGATCTTCAAAAACATTCCCTGCAGGATTGAACACAGCTCTGTGTGACAGTAAAAAGAAGAGGTTGTGTGGGTTTTTTATTCTTACTTGTTTGCTTGTAATTAAGAAAGATTTTCTTCTGATCAAGCTGTAAATCTTTCTGTTCACTCTGAAAATCATATTGGGCATACAACACACTTCAGTTCCAATCTAAAACTTGCTACACCAGGACTACACTCTGGCATATATATTGTTTATTATACCAAAAACTTGCCTCTTGGTCTCATTCTTAATCTGGCCCTTCTTTCTCCACACACTGTGCTCTTCATACATGTCTGTCCTGGTGTTCTGCATATAGTTATTCCGAGACTCTTTTTGGTACCTCAGCAGCACCCTGAAGCAAACCTCATCTGCCTGTGCCAGCCACTGTGGCATTGAAATAAGCATAAATGGGGAAGTACTGAAGTAATTCTGAAGAGTGACTGGTGCCAGAACTGAGCTTGAGTTTGGAGATGAAAGGCTGGTGGACTAGTACATTGTGCTTGCCCATTGCACCGCCTGCTAGGAGACAATAACTTTCCCCAAACTTGCCTGATGCAGCCAAAAAAACAATGACACAGAAGCAGTTGTGCTTGTTTCTTATCAGCAGGGATCCTATTGCTGTGAGCTCCGTGGTGTTTTGGACTCCAGCTCTACTCATCAAACCATTCCTCTTGCTCCACTCGCCAAGCAGCTTACAGAAGGCAATTAACTATTGCATAGGCATTTGACTGTAAACAATTACAAAACTCAATGTCCTGTAGCTTGGAGGGGGGGAGCGGGGGAAGCCTCCTGCAATGGTTGAGCTGATAATCAGTGACTTTGACAGTGGAAAACTCTGGCTTTGAAAGATGAATGAAGCTGTTTGAGCAATTACCCCATCACCATATTCCACCACAAACTGCCTTCAACTGGAAAATTATTTCTTTTTACAGGGTCTGGCAGTCAATGAGATCCAAATGCTAGAAAAGAACTGGCACAGACTTTACGCTGTTCATCTTGACCACTGCAGTCTAGGCAAATGCAAAAAAACATTGTCGTGCTGTGTGCTTTTTTGAAGCTGAGGATGAGAGCTGAACCATGGTGGGAGGCAAGTGAATAAGTAATGCAGCATTATTCAGATAGCCCATGTGGATGAATTCTACACAGTGTAACAAAGATGGGATCCAGACAGTTAAGCTTTGGGCAATATAGAAGCCTCATCAAGAAATTGGAGTCTCAAAAAACAGACCAGAAATCTGTGGAGTTTTGATAACACACAAAGCTTATGCAGATAGCTTTGAGGGGAAAAGTGATGGTGCATCATTTGACACACAATATTCAGGGAAAAGTTTAAAATGTTCCCATTAAATGTCATGATGCCTTTCGAGCTCACATCAGAGGTTTCTTCACTGTGACAAGAAGTGATCTGATGGGTCAGACCATCTTTGTTATGTAGACTCATTCAAAAATCTAACATTGTTTATTGTTACTATATATGAATTTGTATAGACATTGTTTACTCCATTTCAGAATGTTATTCTTATCACATGGCCACATTATCTCAGACTTTCATGTATGTCCAGATTTACCTTTAAACACCTACATTTCCATAGTTAATATGGTAATTTAAATTCTTTCTATGCAGAAATACTTCTACAGGGCGCTCCATTCCATCCTAATATTGATATGTACCTAAAATAGAAGAAATCACCCTTTTGTTGTTTATTCTCATCCTCTATAAAGGAGTCTAAAAATAAATAAATAGAGAGTCTATATAACTAAAGCTGGGGGAAGCAAATATCCTTCCTAATGAGCAATACAAAGTTGAGTGAGATTACTGAACAAATGAACATTAACACTGGGCACCAGCGGATTGGCAGAAAGTTAAGCTAATGTCAGTGCCTGAACAGAAGCTCAGGATGAGATATTGGCTTCTGATGAGAATTTAGCTCCCCAGAAGTCAGTGATACTCTGTTACATACTTCAGCAAGGACAGGTTTCCATGCAGACCTATCATCTTCCAAACATAATCTCTTAAAGTCTAGACAGATAGGCACACCAAATCACCAAGACTAGGGAAGGAGCTCTCACTGGGGTCAGAATGTGGAGTCATATGGGAGAAGAGGGCAGGAATCAGGACCAGAAAGAGATCTGGGCAGGAGCAGGACATGATATGGGGCACAGAAGGTGGGCCATGAAGGCAGTGACCCAATCTGTGTGGGGAGGCACTCTGAACTCCAAAACTTTGTGATGGCTTTCCCCAGCCTCTCTCACCTCCTGACCCACACACTACCGTGTGCCAGTTTCAGACACATCCATACCTGTTCTATAACAGATCCCTTCAATGACCCCTTCCTCTCCAAACCCACCAAATACCCTTCCCACAGCTCCAGTTTGCATGGCACATACAAAATGGGGACAAAGAAAGTGCCTTTGGGGAAAATCCCTAAGAAGCACTTTTCTAGGCCCCTGAAAAGTGGGCAGTGTTTGTGCCAATTTCTGTTCCATTTCCAGTGTGCATACTGTGTCATTAGGCAGATCATGACCCAGACACATACAGGTGGGAATGACAGGATGACTGTCTGTATCCATAAGAATTGCCTGGTGATCTTCCCTGCATCCAAATCCAGCTTTACCTGGGAATCCAATCCAATAGTCTAGACTCTCCAAACCCAGTCTGGCAGGGTCAGGGTGCAGGGGTATACTGGGTCGTGTGAGAAATTACAAGGGCTACATAGCTGTCCTTTCCTTCTCTGAACACCACCACACCATCAGAACACCACCTGAAAGTGGAAAGGAGTTCCCAGCCCTGCCAACCAACCACAAGACAGCATGAAAATGTGGATCATTACCATGTCAGTCTCCCTGCTATAAAATGGTTGCTGAAACAAAATGGTGGAAAGGGCTGGACTACACAGATCACGAGCCTGGAGGATTGGAGGACACTTCTGTGAAAAGTGAGAAAAGTGGCTACTGGAAGGGGTAGCACTTCTAACCAAAGTCGAGGACTAGGTACCAGCTTCTGCCTATCTCAGGTTGTTGTGATATTGTTGTCATAGTGCTGAAACTACTGAGAGATACCACCAAGACCAGGAGAAGTATGATACATTAAGAAACCAAACATAAAGCCTAGGAAGAGAAAAAGTGGAGATGACAGGGAAATAAGCCTTGGGGGTTTTTTGAGAGATATCTGCTGGTAGAGACATCAACACTAAACTGGACTAGAAAAGGGGAGGCAATAGCAGCATTCCTTAGAGGGACTAAGTCTTTGTTGAATAATTATTAGGCTTTTCTAAGAATCAGTAACAGGTTAAGGGAAAGAGTGAGATTTCTGGTTGACAAGAGAGAAATGTGTTATGAAGAGTGAAAGTCATACCTTTACAAGAGTTGGTAGGAAAATAGCATTCTGATATTCTTGGTTCTGGATGATTGTGTCCTGTTCATAGCCTGAGAAGAGGCTGAAGAAAAAATGTGAGGCACTGAAAGTCTAATGGAGCAATAATAAAAGCAGAAAGAAACATACTATCTTTATTAATCCTTTATTAAGATTCACCTAGTACACCTGAAAACATTAAGTAGCTGCCAATAAGATGTGAATTAGCATCCACATCTCTGGAAGCCACAGTATCTCCTTCGAGTGCTCTCTGTTCAAAATGGAGAAAGAAGCATGCATATAATTTTCAGAAAGTTGTAAATCTGTTAAATCGTCTGCACAAGGGAAGCCTAGTACATGGAGGTAATTCCTGGTTTAAATCACTGTGAATCCTTACTCACTAGTTACTGATTGATTTACCCTTGCAATCATATTGTGAAGAGATAATTATTAAAAAACTGAAGCTTAGAGAAATACCATGTAAGTCTAAAAGAATATATAAAATTGAATCTATGGTTGTCTCTAGAAGATTGAAGCCATATAAACTACTCTTCCCTGTCCTGCAGTCAGAGCTTACCCTTTCCCAACCAATTTGCAATCAAATAAATCAAAGCCACATTGTGGTTCTTATTTGTGAAGTGGTACATTTCTGAAAATTACTGAATATGTTTTTATAAAATTTATTTTTATTAGCTTTTTTTTTAGATAGACAAAATAGAAAGCAGATAGAGGATGAAAGGAAATTAGGAGTAGAGAAATGTGTCATAATTGATGAATAGCTCTTTGCTTTCAACAATTGTTGTGAATATAAAGGTCACAAGCACGGTTCAGACAGGGAAGAACTGAGAGAAATATGGGAATAGGACCAACAGAGTCAGAAGTGAAGCAGTTGCCAAGATCATCATGTATGGCTCCTGAAGATAAAAGTTGAACATATAGTTTAGATGTTCAGGAGGAATGATTTTAGGACCACATTAAGGTTAGATTTAATTCCTGGTGTAAAATTAAGCAAAGGATTTTATCAAGTTCATATAAGAAGTTCTTGAAATAAAATCCTTGCTCAGATCCTGATCTAGCAGAAAATGGCATAGAACAGAATTATACTGACCTTAGTCAGCTACATTTCTGCCCCAAAATCAGAAAATCAAAGTTCCATTTATTGGTTGGAAAATTCTATCTTAAGTTGCTGTGATCTTGCAAAAGTCTTGAAGGAGAAAATGAGAATCAGTCATACCTCATCAGCAATATGGGATCCAATGAGATGTTATGTTGCAGAGGACAAATATAATCCTTAAATACATAAATGAAAATACATCAAATAGGAGAAAGGGATCTTTTTATTAGTTTGTACTTGGCATTGATATGACCACTATAGGAAAACAGTCCAGTCCTGGTACTTGCAGCTGAGAAAAAATATTGAAAAAGATTGGAAAAGGTTCAGAAAAGTTCCATAGGAATTATTACAGGTTTGAAAACACTGTGCAGTGAAGTACTCCATGCTCTATTTAATTTTTCAAAAGGAAGATAAAGGCATAACTAGACATGGCCTATAAATATCCACTGAGGGAATAAAAATGTGATAATATAAGTTTCTTTAGTCTTAGAAAGAAAAAATTAAAAAGATCCAGTGGTCAGGAATTTGAACTTGGAAAACTGATTCTGCAAAGAAATATCCATTTTTAGCAAGTGATAGAAATCAGTAGAATGACTGGTCAAGAAATGTAATAGCTTTTTCATCATCTGACACTTTCATATAAGGAAATATGTTTTGTTTGTTCATAGAATATTCTGTACAAGCATAGATTCTAGAATTAAACCTGGATTTTTTTCATGGAAGTCATATCTTTATATGAAGCATAGTTAAAAATTCAAATAAAATTAACTTATTTTAATATCTGCTGAAAATTGTTCATTTTGTCTAAGATGGTTATGTAAAAGAGTTTTCTGACTATTTAATAAAGACTGTCACCTTCACACATTTATTTACTTCATTTTCCTTAGAGGTAGATCTTAAGTGGGATAAATCATCCGAATATATCTATTTCCATTGATTGTACAGGAAGGATAAGGGTTACAGTTGTCTGAACAACTGTGGGAATCTACAGTTAGTCTTACCCATCTTGTATTCAAAACTAGAAATTGGTATTTCTGAGGTATAACTCAGCTCATCTGAAGCTGAACTGCTAAGTAGGGCCAAGGAATTATTCCCTAAAAATGCCTGTTTACTGTATGAAACTGAAAGCGCTATTATCATAGTTGCAGATGTAGTCTTTTGAAGCTGTATGAGATGAATCACATCCTAAATTAATACAGTGATTTCTCATGACCCTTAGGCTAACAGGAGATTCTATCAATAATTAAGCATTCAGATATCACAATGATAGTCAATTTTACAATATCTGAGAAGGTTTCTAGGTGGAACTGAAAGAAAAAGAGTTGGTGTCTCTGACTCATTTAAATTCTGCTGAGTAACTGACATTTTTCTACAGCAGTTCTATTTTGTCATTGAGTGGAGCTTTATTTTAAAGGACCAGGTCATGACTTTTGGTTATATTACCTTGTAGTAGACAATCTCAGTTCTACCCAGAATGCTTTATGAGGTCAGACTCATGGACACCTCATTAGAATTTTCTTAATTTAAAGATGCAAAAATCCCATAGGTAAGGTGAGACTTGGCTTGGGTGAAAGGTGGGAAATCAGAAAACTTAATAAAGATTTAGCAATCATGTTGCTGTCTCATACCTTACATTCTACTACCCTAACAGCTGCCTTTGGTACCATAAATTATATACCTATTTTGACTAAAAGGAACTGCACGATGAGTTGTGAGGCTTATAAAAATCTAGTCAACATTAGAGGAATTGTCTGAGTGATAGACAGAGAGACAAAGTATAATCTCCATGATTCCCTGATGAAGCATACACTGAGGCTTAACCTAATCCCTGAGGAATGACAGAAAAAATAAGGTGAAAGACCAATTAGCCTTCTCCCATACTGATCCTGGTTAGAGCAGCTTATTCTTTTTATACTTGTAGAGACATTCCTAGCACTGTGGAAAATCAAAATTGTACTGGTCATACCTTCTCATCATAATAATTTCACTGTGATAGCATATCAGTCCTAGTTACCTACATGTCACATGCCAGAGTTGAAAGATTTCTCATCCCACTATAAGATTTGGTAGTGATAAGTCAAGAACATAAGCCAGGCATGAAAATTGACCCTGGATAGAATGATTTTAAGTTGATTCTATTCAAATTAAATTAAAAGATGAAAGTAGGTTTGTAACTAAGGTTTTCAGTGATGAAGGACAAAGGAAATTAAGCACAGAAAACAGCTGGGTGGAACAGAACATGAATATAAAGAAAGCCTGTATGTTTTCCTTTTTCAACACAGGAAAACTACTGAAAAGTTCTATCTTAAGCAAAAGCTAACTTGAATAGAATTTTTCTAGACTAGACTATACTGAATAAAAAAGGAAAACAGAAAAAAATCAGTAAGGAAAAAGAACCACTAATAAACAACATAAGAAAAAAATCTAATACAAGAATTATTCTTGAAGTCGTTGAAGGCTCATTAGCAAGAGAACAATATATATATGAATTGAAAGACATAAAGATTAAGGCAAAAAATTATCAGGCTTCAATAGTAAATATATACTTTAGTTGTCAAGGGAAATTAAAATATTCAAGCAGCGTTGAGAAAAGAAGCAGAATAAATATAAAAACAGATTTGTTCAGATATATTTCACCCATAAATTTTACCAATTCATCCTAACTGTGTAAAGAATAATATTTCCTGATTTCAAAAATAGGAAGTGGCAGAGGATACAAACCAAACATACACCAAAAACACTTCAATAAATTCCAGCTGACATCAGTACAAAATTTGAAAAAAAGAAGACCATCAACTATATCTATCTAAATCTTTGTAAATTTGTGGTGGATTTGAGTTTCAACTATATCTATCTGAATCTTTATAAATTTGTGGTGGATTTAAGTTTATGATTGACATGAATTCTGATGGAATGAATTTTAATATGAGTGGTTTGCTTCACTGGCAGTCAAAAACTATAATAATACTTATAATATTTACATCACCTCTTGAAGTCCAAGCCATCCTTTTTTAACTGTATATTTGCCACATACATCCCTATAATGATCTTCATCTAAAAAAAAACGATGGATTTTTAAAGAATGTTTCAGTAACTGTGGATCCTAGGAAGCTTGTTATTCAGAATTCCAACTTCTACACTGTTTGCTGAGAAGCAGTAATCTACAGAAGTTCCTTTTTAATGTTTTGCATGTGTTGAACACTGTAAAAATAAAAAAGATGAAAGTGCCTTCATCAAAAAATGCAATATATTCAGCTATTACATGCATCTAACAGAAATATGTTGTCATAACTCTATAATCCATTATTCCTCATTTTTAAGGGTGCACTGAGTGACCGAAACAGTGTTGATAACCTACTCATGATTTGTCTCTTTATGAAAAGTGCTTGCATAGCATTGAGACTTTCTCACCCTGTCCCCCTACAGCAAGTAGGCTAGAGGTGGGGAAGAAGCTGTGAGGGGAAACAGGCAGGACGGTTGACCTGAATTTACTAAAGAGTTATTCCATACCATGCAATGTCATGCTCCACAATCCAAAATTGAAGCAGAGAAGGAAGTGTCTTCCGAAGTCACTGTTGCTCAGAGACAGGCAGGAAATCAGTCTGTTTGTGGGAGATGTTAATTGCCATTGCATCACTTGTGGTTGGGTTTTATTCCCCTCTCTTCTTCACTTTAATATGTGTGTTTATTTCAATCCATGAGTTTTCTCACTCTTGTCCTTCCTGTTATCTTCCCCGTCCCACTGGGTG
>JANHFX010027085.1:0-33566 GCA_027560015.1 Chloroceryle amazona | reverse complement strand
CTAGTTTCCTTTTCTAATCACTAAATCTCTCTCCCTTATTCCTTTTCTCTTCCCCTTTGGGGAGGGAGGGGGGTTAATAGAGGGCGTCTGTTGGGTCTTAGGGGCTGCCCTGACCCTAAACCACGACAGCGGGGCTGGAACCATGTTTCATCAAGTTCTGCTGACCTGCTTGGTGTGTTTTAAGCCTGTGGTCTCGATCAAGGGAGCTTTCCATAGCAAATAAAAAGGATGGAAGAATTTTAAGTGCCAGGTTCTGCACTTGCATCAGGGAAACCCCCAGTATCAATACAGGTTGTGGAGTGAAGGGATGGAGAGCAGCCCTGTGGAGAAGGACTTGGGGTGTTGGTGCATGAAAAGCTGTACATGAGCTGGTACTGTGCACTCACAGTCCAGAAGCCAATGGCTGCATCCCCAGCAGTGTGGTCAGCAGATTGAGGGAGGGGATTCTGCCCCTCTGCTCCACTCTGGTGAGACCTGTCCTGCAGTGCTGAGTCCAGCTCTGGAGTCCTCAGCACAGGAGAGACAGGGGAGGCCTAGAGGAGAATGCTTCGGGGAGAGCTTACTGAGTCCTTTCAGTACCTAAAGGGGCCTGTCAGAAAGATGGGGATGGACTTTTTATCAGGGTCTGTTGTGACAGGACAAGAGGTGATGGTTTTAAACTAAAAGAGGAAGATTTACGCTGGAGAGAAGGAAGAAATTGTAGATGCTGAGGGTGGTGAGACCCTGGCCCAGGTTTCCCAGAGAGGTGGTTGACTCCCCATCCCTGGAATCATTCCAGGTTGAGGTTGCCTGGGATTCTGAGCAACCACCTCTATTTGCAGATGTCCCTGCTCACTGTAGGGGAGCTGGCCTAGATGACCTTGAAAGGTCCCTTCCAACCCAAACTGTTCCATGATTCAGTGATTCTTGGCCTCAGTGATATTTGGGTGTAGTGTGGGCATCCCTTTTCAAAACGTGTTTGCAGCAGGTGATAAAGCTCAGTGAGAGCAAACAGTTAACAGATCACACTCATCTTATGAGACCTGATCATCATCTTGTCAAAGCTATTTTCTTCTTTCCTCCCAAACCACTGCACACCTGACCAGCCCTGTCTTAACTACCATGGTTCCATCTCATATTTTAAGCAGTCCTCTTTGTCCTGGTGTGTGAGGTACATGGAGGAGCTAAATTATGTCTCTGTGTGATGAACTTTCCCCTCTGTTCTTGTACCTGAGCCATGCCTCAATGGCCTTACATTTCCTCTGAGCAATGATGGGGGCCAACCATCACAACCATAGGTGGATGGAAAAACGCAGCTGAGAAGAAGCAGAGCGCCCTGCCTGCCAGAGCCAACCTGATGTTTCAAACATCCACAAATGTCACACTTTGTGATAGATTTCTGCATGTTTTTGCTTGTTGTAGCCAAAAATGCCTCTTCTGTGACCTGCTGAGGTGGATCACATGAACACAAACACATTTTCTACAGGGACATTGGCTGCAGGAACCCAGAGGCTGCAATTCCACTGCACTCTGGCTGTTGCAGCCCTGCTGTCAGGGACTTCCATGCTCATCCCAGCATACAGCATGGTATGAAACCAGTCTTGATTTAGTCACGGAACCAAAATATTTATTTCTCTCCATGGTTTTAGCTATTGCAAAGCCAATGTCTGCTACTAATTCACAAGAACAAAGGGAGCAGAGCATCCTTGAAATTACAGTAAGACTTTGTGAGAACAGGAAACTCCTAAACTGGAGAATGCAGCAGATCATAAATCCAAACAATGAAGCACAGCTACCCTTTGGCTGAGCCAAAGCAAATGTATCTGTTTTAATACTGGTGTATCTAATCTCCTCATGGTGTGTACACATGAGCTTGAGCAGCACACATGTGAGCCAGAACCTGCTGTCACTCAGCAGCTCGCCCCTGTTTTTGGTGATCGTCCCAACTAAGACATGTCATGGTTCTCTCTTCTCTACTCCCTTCTAACAGGGAAAAGGAGTTTGCTATTTGCAGTCGAACTGAATGGGCTTAGGGCTGAATGCTAACCCTGAGGCAGGTGAAGGATCTTGCACAGGTTTCATCACAGGGTTACTTGAGCATGGTGTTGCCCACAGAATCACAGCATGGTAGGGGTTGGAAGGGATGGCTGGAGATATCTGGTCTGCCCTCCATGATCAAGCAGGGTCAGGGCAGGGTGCCCAGCATCACATCGAGGTGAGTTTGGAATCTCTTCCAGAGATGGAGACTCCACCACGTCTCTGGGCTACCTGTTCCTGTACTCTGCCACCCTCAAAGTAAAGAAGTTCCTCCGCATGTTTAGATGGAACTTCTTATGTTCAAGTTTGTTCCCATTATCTCTTGTCAAGGGAGATGGATATTTTGCAGTGGTCAACATGGGGCTGCTCTTTCTTCTCTCAGAGACCAGAAGAATATTTTAGGTTACAATTCCAGTGTTCCTTTTTCTCTATGATCTTTAAAGGCTTCTCCAAATCAGATTCCTGTACAAAGCTTGTTATAAAGTGAAAGCAAGTGTCATTCTCTGGATCAGAGCTATCTTCTGGTGCAAAACAGGAACTGACCTTTATGCAGCTTTGTGTTTTTCTTCAGTGGCAATGAAAATGGATGCACAATTAACACAATGATAATAACATCATGACCAAGAGTAATGCACATAGTAGTGTGGCATAAGTCAACTTGTCTGAACAGTGACTATATGTTGTCATGGGAAAAACACAGTAAATCTAAGAATACTGGTATTTCATTCATGAAGATGAAAGAATATATAGTGCGTAAGTCTTTGCTAAGTCACTGGTTGTGTAAGTGTGAGGAAATTCTTATGTGGTCAGCTTGATGATTCTACTAGATCTCATGGATCATATCTTCTGCAGGGAAATATCTTTGCATAAATGCAGGAAGTCTTAAACATTGTGTCAAAGACTAGTGACATACTGTTTGCTGACTGATGTATGTACAAAGTACCACTGCTATGACATAGTGTCATGGAATAACTCAGGCTGGCGGTGACCTCAGGAGGTCTGTGTCTGACCTCCTATTCTAAGAAAGTCAGCTCTGGTATCAGCCCATGTTGCTCAGGGCTTGATCCATTGGGGCCTTGAAAACCTCCAAGGATAGAGTTGGCAAAACCTCCCTGGGCAGTGTGACCATGTGTGACAACTCATGCCTTTTTCCTGCCCAGAATAAGCAGTCAGGGTTGGTCTCTCCTGTCCAAATCACCATTGTAACATCCATGTCTAAAATCAGTTCCTGATAATCCTGGCTCAGATTTGGTCTATGACATGATTTGACCCCAAAATCCATTGTCATTGCTCTGTTGGTCTCTTAAATTAAATAGATTCTCAGAAAACTGCAATTATGTGCTAAAATGTTCCGTGATGTGTTTTGTACAAGAGTAATCCCAAAATAATCCCAGAGCCAGGTCCTGGTGAGTGCAGTGGTGGTTGGTAGGAGCAGTGTGGGGCGTGTCAGTATCTGCTCTGTGGATATGGGCTTCCCTCTCTGTGCCAGGCAATAGAGCCTACAGGCTGAATTCCTCCTTCTTGAGACAATTCCATATTTTTTCCCCCCTCACCTTCTTTGCAAGATCAAGTATTTCTCTGTACAGGTCTAGTTTGGTTTAAGGAGGCTGCAGACTCAGAGGCTGTCAGTGCATTGCATTATTCCTGTTGTCCTTGCTAAAGGTTCCAAGGAAAATCAGTTGACTTAAATCGTTTTTTTTCCTCCTGCCCTAGGCAATGTAAAAGAAAAAAGATTCCCTAAGTCCATGGAGGTGATCAAAGTTTGTGGTTTGCTTTTTTTTTTCTGGTGTGGTCAGTTTTATTGTCATCAGTAACTGTTCAAGGAATAAACCAAAATCAGTTTTCAATGCCGTTTGTAGAATTATTATGTATGAAAAATGTCAATTATATACAGTATAAACAAAATTGAGGTGATTTACACTAGCTACTGTAACAGGAAGCGTTACAGGGTGAATCGCATTGCAACATAACGCTCAAGGCAATGAAATCGAAGTAAAATTCATTCTTCTGATTGCAACTTTTTTTAACGCTGACATATTGCTTAAGCAAATTGTGAAAGAGCCGGTGAAATTTCTGGTCTGAATACTTTTTCAAAACCAACTAAGTCACTTGAAATTGCACCACCAAGAATAAGGTTGCATTTTCTTTAAATTAGTCTGTTTGAATTGAAGTAGCATTTAAGAAGGTTCTGGGCAGCTTCACTCATGTAGGTGTTTCAGGGTGTTGCCACTGGCAATGTCTTCATCAGCATAGGTGTGAGATGTATGGATTTCCTAAAAGCTGGAAAAAGTTTCATGTCTGAAGAACGTTTTTCAAGTTTAACGTCAGCATGCCTGAATTTTATTGGAACATTTTGGACCTGAAATCTTTAACTTCAATCTTAGGACATTTTGTTCTTTAAAATAAAAAGGAGTAACTTTCACAATGGCACACTTCACAGTGAAATCCAGCATGAAATCAAGACAAGGTTGGATGCGGCTTTAAGTGACCTGGTCTAGTGGTAGGTGTCCCTGCGTATACCAGGGGGGCTGGAATGAAATGATCTTTGAGGTCCCTTCCAACCCAAATCACTCTATGATTCTATTTTTTTGAGTGCTGAATGCAGGGACAAGTGGTTAATGGTCCTGAGTATTTTGGCTGAAGCCTTTTGACACAAATTCTGGAATTAGGCTCCATCAATTTGAACATCAGTCAGCTAAAATTCACCTCTGAATTGCGGGCTGAGCCTGCTTTGGAGTCATGAGCAGCTAGGTTATTCACGGATGGATCCTTGATATGTGCAAATGAGTTGACCTGTTCTGCAGCAGAAGAGAGCTAAGAGTTGTGGATTCATTGTTCTGATATTACTGCCTCCTGCTGCCACTTGAGAACACGTATTCCCAGGATCAACCTGGGAAGGTTCAGTTTTCAGGGACTTGAGTGAAATTTGTCCCCCCTTCAAGGGTCAAGCTGCCTGTGATAGGCCCAGCTCTGTTACAGTGCAGCCATATGGACCAGAACATGTGGGAGAAAGCTGGCAGAAGTGGGAAGTTCCTCCACAAGCTTGGGAGCTTGACTTGAGCTCAGGCCTCCACCCTTGGTCCTACAGGGACCACTCTGATCACCTCCATGGTCTTGTTCCATCTCCTCTTCAGATCTACAGGCTTACTGGATGATGTTCAGGCAATGACCACTAAACCTACTCTGCTCAACCTGCTCAGATGGGGTGGGATAGCACGCTGGTCAGTGGGGATGCTCTGCTGCTCTTACTGCCATTCTTGAATGGATATTTGCTTGTCCAGATTCCTCATGGCTGCCTCTAAATGTAGCTAGATTTTGTATTTCAGATGATTTTCAATATAGGAGGTAGTCAGGCTTGGCCTTGGGCTGTAAACTTTAAAAAATAAAATCAGGCAAGGAAGATGTCTCCTTCAATGACACTTCAGGCTTCTTCGGTAGCCCTCTAGCAAACTGCTCTTCTGTTGTAATGATGGAAATACTGGAAATGGCTTCGATCTTTTGTGCCTAATTATACCGTATGTAAGCAGACATTAATTCTCTTGAGCACAATGGGGCTTCTGTTGGTTGAAGGGCTGGAGATGCAGGCCCATGGAGGTGCAATATTCTTTGCAGTGCACTAAGCTGCCTTGTGCCTTGCAAGTTGTCAGTCTGAGGTGAGCTGTGGCCAGCCTGGCACCATCCCTGCATGTTTTGGCCGTGTTTCAAAGTCCCTCTCTTGTAGTCTGTCCCTTCTCCCAGCTATGTATGATGCCTTCTCGGCTTGGGGCTCTGTCTAAAGGCTGCCTTGGATTACTGCATCCCCACACTACACTTCCTATTTGTGTGACAGTTTGCTTTCAGTTTTGAGGAGAGTCAAAATGGAAAGGCAAAGATTTCCTTCTGTGTTTAGGTCTGAGAGCACATGGTGACTCATGAAGCCTCGTTTCCTCCTTGTACTGGGCCATCACAGTGTCTGCAGCCTCTTACCTGGCTATTCACTCTCCCAAACATGCAAGATGATGTTTGGATGAGTGTTCACTTGCAAGTAGTGCTACTGAATCATGAGTTGTCAGGAGAGGGTATTTACAGCTGCCATTAATGTTTATAGAAGTGGAGAAACATAGGAAACTTTGCTTACACATGAAAAAAAAAAAAAAAGTTTTAAAAAGTGTTTATTTTAGAAGGCAGAGTTTTACTGTGATACAGTTACATGATACTGTTGATATTCTGCAGGCCTGGGCAGAGCCCTGGACATTTTTTCTAGGGCTGTAGTGATCTTTGCATGCTGTGTTTATGGCAGGTTAGAGAAAAAGAGACTATTTGCATACACTTGGGTATAATGGATTAATCCATGTTTACATACATAATCTCTGAGTCACTACCTAAGTGCCAAAAATCTGAGAAGAGGAGGTATTAGTTCACAACTTTGCAAAGTTCCTTTTCAAGGTAAACAGCCCTGAGCTGCTCCTTGGTGGGTGATATTTTTGTTTCCATTGTATTGAAAGAAGACCTATTCAAGAAGAAAGTGCTCAAGCATTGGAAAGACTAAAGGATTTTCTGTGCTTTGTTGCCTTCCATCTCTTGGGGGAGTCAGTTCCTGTAAACATTTTATTTCAGTTCCTAGAGTTTTTGAGCATGTGGTGCTTGGACAGATAGTTCATGTGTTTTCTACAGCCCTTTTTTCTGTTAGTCTCCCAGATGCAGAGAATTGAATTAATTTCCCTGTGCACAGTTAACCCTGTAGATAATGGAATAATAATAGATAATGTAGATAATAGACATTTTTCTTTACCTATTGGTATATGTTAGATCAGGGGGTTATTCGAAGGATGGATCATTTGAAAACTTGAAATATATTCTGATCAGGAGGCCTGTGAGATACAGATATTGTGTCATATTAAATTTTGTGTAAAAATACAGTTTCTCAATTAACATTCAAGCAGCTCCCTCAATCTCCCTTTGTCCTTGTGAGTTGTAGGTGGACGCGTGAATGTGAATAGGAATTTAAATTAAATATTTTTTTTTTTTTTTTGTAGCAAGTGTTGTTATGAGTGTAGAGTTGCGTCATTCCTGCATGACCATGATGAGATCCATCTTTCACCAGCTACCGATCCCAGCCACTGTTATTTCTTATATTATTCTTGATGTTGGTCTTTCTGAAAGCACTTTTTACAGAATTTCTGCTCTACAGGAAATCTTGAAAGCCTATTTTTTTTGAATTGCAACAAAACCCAAGCTGAATGCAAGTTGCAAATGTTGAAATTCTCTGCAGATTGGAAGCGCTGCTGTGTTTTGATGTGCCATGTGTGGCAACCTTTTCTCTCAGCCGTACAAAAACACTGAGTCAATTGTGCGGTTCTGTGACAGCAACAGAAAAACAATAGTAAGTGATGGGAAAGATCTTATTTGGCTGTTGGCGTGCGTGTGTGTGTGTGTGTGGCGGGGTGTTGGTTGTTTTTTCCATCCCAGAAACCAGTAATTCATTTCAAAGGCTTTCTCCATTTCATGATCTCCACGGTAGATGACTCAGATTGAGGTGGGGGGATAGCCAGCTTATGTTATGCCTTTAATACTTTAAGAAAGACTCATATTTAGCCAAGGTAGTTTAGGAAAGACTTATATTAATTAACCATTGTGTGTGTGCTAACCCAAGCAAGAGAAGGGATGTTGCAGGAGGGGAGGAAACAATAGATAAGGAAGGATAGGATGGTTTAATCAGTTACAGAGACCAGCTGAGACTGGTCTTGAGGTCGGAGACGAGACAACTGGCAGGTTTTAAAGCCAAGTTGAAAAGTACTTAGAGAGGAAGACACACGGCCTTCCTCCCAAAGACCCCTGGCGACCACCACCAGAAAATACTGCACCTGCTCAAAGTGGAGGAGACTTCATTTGCATGTGAAGCGGGAATAGATGATGCATATGTATATGTGTATTATGAAATCTATTGAATATGTAAAGTTTAGCTCTATAAAAAACTGCACAAGACTGCCTGAGGGTGCACACGACTGTGGTGGGGCAACCCCCTGTGCTGCGCAGCACTGAATAAGCATGCCTACTTTACAACCTCCCAGTTGTGGAGTCTGATTTCTGCACATCACAGAGTATTTCTGAAATTTCCCTTGGCAGGTTATTGCATGGTTTTATAGCCCATCACCATAAACAACACTTTTGTGAACACATTAGGTCCTTAAGATATGCATTTATTAAAATTTTGTGTGAGCTTATGTGAGTTCTGTAATGACTTGGTGGCATCTAATGGACTTTCTCTGGGATATGGCACTGGGGGCTGATCTCATCCGGGGAGGGGCTCTTTGCAGACAAGTAGACAAGTGTCCTTGTGAAATTAAATCCCTGCATGGCACAGGCATGGTGATAGTGTTAAGTCTCACTACTCAGACATGAAAACAGCTTTTAGGAGAGCAGAAGAGCTGATGTTGAAGACTCTTATTTTTTATTATTTTATTTTATTTATTTATTTATTTATTTGGTTGGTTGGTTGGTTTGTTTTGGTTTTTTATCCATGCCAGCAATTCCTGTTTGAGGGATTTTTCTGTTGTTTACCTCCCAGGATTAATGTTCTGCTTTCACTTGGACATCTGGTTTTGCTGGCACCTTGAGGGATGCACCATCAGAGTGCCAGAGTAGAAAGGTGACCATATTGAATTGCACCTATTTCTGGTTACTAATCGGTGATTGACCCTTCCTCTATTAATCTAATTATTAAATTTATTTATACTTCAGGCTTTGCCAGTATCCCATCACAAAATGCTGTGTAGTTTTTATAAATTGTATGGGGAAAAGCTATACTTTTGTTTTAAAATTGGACCAGATAATTTGAGTATCTGTCAGGCTGGGTAGTGAGAAACAATGACTCCTCCAGTGCTAGTCACCTTCCTAATGCCACGCCATCTGGTCATATTTGTGTCATGCATGGATCAAGCCCTGGGCAACTGGTCTGGCCCCAGAGCTAACCTGCTTTGAACTGCAGGTTGGACCAGAGACCTCCTGAGATCCCTTCCAGCTTGAGTTTTCTTAGTCTGTTTCTTTCACCAGCCTGCTCTCCTCCAAATTATATTAAATTATTATATTATGTCATATCATATTTGTCATATATCATATCATCTCTCTCCCTCTGTAGCAGCTGTTCTGCATTTTTTGTCATCCCTGCTCTTCTGCCTTTCCTGCTCTGTTGGTTTTTTTTTAAATCTTTTTTATGATGGGAGGGGAACTGGTGAAAAATTCCAAGGGCCTCAGTTGTTTGCATTACTTTTTCCATGGCACTTGTCTTCCACACACAGATCTTTTGTCTACTGCTGCAGCTTGACCAGCAGCCAACGTTGAGATCAGGTCTCTTCAGGCAATATCCTGAGTTTTGCAGTCATATTTGTGTCAGAAGCACAAGGTAAAGCCCTGCTTATGAAAAGAAATTCAGCTGTGAAAACTTTGCTCTGAAGGATTTGTCCTGTCCTAATAGCACTTGTTCATCTTGACAGTGCTCACATAGACAACTAATCAAGACAACAGCCCTAACAGAGATCATGTAATGGTGCCTGGAAGTAAATAACTTCGGGTATCTAATGGCTTCTCCTGCATGTAAACTGATGATCTACCGCAGGATTTTTTTTTTACTCTTATCATCATTTTCAAAAATTAGCCAGCCTTTGGTATTCCATTTATGGATTTAAGCTTATGAACAAGCAGTTATAGATTATTCCATTTTAGCATGTGGGATGACTGCACAGATACTGCATAAATACCAATGAAATAGGGTTTCCTGTAGGAATATTTGAATGGGTTCCAGACTTTAGATTCAGGCTTGCCCCGTTCTGCTAAACTTGCTTATGCACACCTAAGCTGTCTGTTGGACAGACCCGATGTCCATTTGTGGTAAAAAAAAAAGACTTGGGCTTAATGATTCACAGAAGACATATGAATCAGTTGAATCACTTGTGAAAGTTCAAGTTCCTTCCAATTCTGACTCTTAATGTATGCAATGCATAGAAATTAAATGGGTCAGGAACAGAGTATTACATTTACCTTACATATGTAATCCACTATGTTGCATTCTTCAAAACTATTTCAGGTGTCAGAAGTCCTTTGGTGCCTGTTTGAATTTTAGTTTAGTTTATACTGTGCATGTACTGTTTGTGATATATACTGCAATTTGGTACTTCTCATTTATGAAAGACAGTATGTGAAATAGAATCATGGAATGGTTTGGGTGGGAAGGGACCTCTCAAGGCCATCTACTCCAACTGCTCTGCAGGGAGCAGGGGCATCTGCAACTAGAGCAGGTTGCTCAGAGTCCCAGCCAACCTCACATGGAATGGTTCCAGGGATGGGGCAGCGACCACCTCACTGGGCAACCTGGGCCAAGGTCTCATGACTCTCAATGTAAAAAAATTCTTCCTCCTCTCCAGTCTAAATTTTCCCTTTTAGTTTAAAACCATTATCCCTTGTCCTGTCATAACAGTTCCTGCTAAAAGTCTGCCCCTATCTTTCTACTAGCCCCTATTGAAATGATGCCATAATGTCTCCACAGAGCCTTCTCTTCTTTCTCTCTACAGGCTGAACAAGCCCAACTCTCTCAGCCTGGCCTCACAGCAGAGGGGTTCCAGCCCTCTCATCACTGCTGTGGCCTCCCCTGGTCCTGCTCCAACAGGTCCCTGTCTCTCCTGTGCTGAGGACTCCAGAGCTGGACCCAGCACTGCAGGGGGGAGTCTCACCAGAACATGGTGATGACACGGATGATAATGGGGATAATAATGGGCAACAGTATGATGGAGTACTTGAAGCCAGAGAGCTGCAATTAATTCAGGTTACTAAAGGCTTTCTTTCTCATGGACTTGAAATGAAAGGCTAGTTTGTCATATGTGAATGCAGTCTCAGCCAGGTCTGGATGCTGCTGTGCTTCAGCTGCATCTCAACAAGCCAAGAGGCAAATGGAAAAACAATTAGTTTGTATAACAGCATTTTTCTGGAAGTTATTCTTTTTTTACCCAGAATCGCCAGACAATGTCAGAGTCCAGGAATTAAAAAAAGAAATCATTGATGCTCTTCCAAACTGCTGGAACAAGTGCGGTGTCACGCTACAAGTCAAAAGCTAGACCAAGACAGACGTGGTTGCGAAAGCTCTTCAAGCATCATAATACAACTCCCAGCTGTCTAAGCCTTTATAGCTTTCACAAAGTCTTCCTGGCCTCCACTTTGCAGCCTTTTTGGCTGCAAACCAGAGGGATTCCACTTAATAGTAGAGTTCTTACAGTTCCACTGGCTTGAGGTGATGGGATTGTACTCTTCTTATGATAAAATGCTTTACTCTGGGTAGTTTCTTCCTGCTTGAGTGACAGCGCTCTTGCCTGTGAGGACAGAAACAGTTTCCACCTTTAAAATTTTTATCCTTTTTGGTTATTCTATGCATTCAATTATTCTATTCTATTCCATTCCTCTAAAAGCCAGAAACATTGCTATTCCACATTATGTAAGGAGAAATAATGAAATTTTCATCTTATTCTGTCCCTACCAGGCAACCCAGTCTGTATTTCTTCCTCCTACACTTTGGTGTAAGTCACAGATAATTTAGGCAACCATAGGAAGCTTTATGATTTCAGACAATTTAGGAAGATTTTCCAAAAAATCCCAAGGCTTAGACACCCAAGATGCTCTGAATCATCCTTTGTAGGTGCACAGCTCTGTCCACTGACTGCACTGTGGAGAAAGGTTCTTTTTTCAGTCTTCTGAGTCACAGCTTAGTTGGATTCCTAAATCAGCAGGAGGAGGAGGGTCAGATGGGAGGCGGAACACAGGCTCACTCCTTCCTCAGGGAGGAAAAATTTCTGGGGCTTGTCAAAAGGAACCCCACCAGCCCTGACACTGTGTGTGAACTCAGCAGCCAGCAGTACAAAGCAGCCCCAAACAGGGCTTGTACCCAAAATCTTTCTTTTATGGAATATGGTCTCTAATGATCAGCAGAAGTGCTCACAACTAATGGGTATAACTCAAGGATGGACATGCTGCTTCAGACCAAGAGTCCTTCTAGCCTTGTACCCATCTCCTGCAGTGGTGCCTAGGGAAAAACAGCACAGACCATTCCCCCCCCCACCTGATGTGGTTTCCCACTAGTAATGCGTAATTAATTTTTTTGGGAACTTATGCAGCCCCTCATGTAACACTTCCAGCTTGTTCTAGAGCCCAGAAGGTGGCGAATGTCTCCTACCAACCTTGCCACAAATCTCTTTCTGGTCCTCAGTGTCCCCTTATGCCCTATTTTGGAGGTCAGTGACTCCAAAACCATGGTTTTTCTTACAGCACTCTTCTGGCACATCTCACTCAGCTGGTTTGCCAGTGAGCTGCAGAGAAGAACTCCTGCTGATGGAACTGGGGAGCTCCTAGCCTACAGTGGGACTCTTCCAGATGTTCCTGCAGCTGGAAAATCTATTGTGCTCATAGGAAAGAGACTACAATGCTCAGGGCCCCTCGTGTTTTTATCTGAAAGAGATTTGGTTAAGCTGTGACAGAAATGCATCTGTTAAAAGGATAAACTGGCCTTTGCCTTTGAATCTTTTGGCAATCTCACTTATGAGCTTGGAGCAGAGCGTGTCCTGTATGCTCAGGACCCCAGTGTGAAACTGCTCCATAGGGTTTTATAGGCAACACCAGGATTCAAACACCATTTAAAACACATAATCTGTTTGGGTTTTTTCCCCCCATTGTTGGGAGACGCATTTCTAAATTGTTTCTTCCTGGCTTTCACGGACCAGCTTTCCTGGTCAAAGCTGTCACCTTCTGGGGAGAAACCTTTTTGGTAGGTCACTCAAAACATGATCAGGCTTTTCAGTGAAAGGGAAAGAAAAAGAAAATAAAGAGCAGGGGAAAGAGCTGGAATGCAGAGGTGGTGGAGGGAGGGCAGGAAGTGCAGCCCCACGGTGGCCCCGCAGACATGCTGGGCGAACATGCCGGCCCCCGCGGGCTGCCCTTGGGGGCAGCCAGAGGTGCACGTCATGTCTGCCACCCCTTCCTGCACCCCAGGCTCCCAGCCCCCGGACTAGCATGATGTCAGGCTCTGGACAAGCATGATATCAGGCTCCTTGCACATCTGGGAGTCTGGACACTGAGTACTATCCACTGATGGCTGCTTGCACTTGGTGCCTGTTTGCTCCTCTGCTTCTCCCCTTCCTGGACCTTTCCATTGCCATCCTTCCCTTGCTCTCACCATCTCCTTTCTTCTCCTCTTCCTATGCCCTCTTTACTTCACTGCTGCTTTTCTCCTCTTTCTCCCATTACCCCACCACCTCACTTTGCTCTGTCTTTGTCTCGTTTGTGATTTTTTTTTTTCTATACAAGGGAACTAATCCATGGCACTGTGTTGTGTCTTTCTGAAAAGGAAGCCCTTCACATGAGGGTCTGTGTTGTTTCTTTTGTTTCTAGGCGACAAAAGCTGCTCCCTGGGGAGGCCTCTGGGCAGCAGGACAACCTAAATAGTGATAATTAATGGAGCACTGAACTTACGGAAAGAGGTGAGAGAACTGACGACATGAGGCTGACATTTGGGAACTTACATGGCCATTAACAGAAGGCTGGTGAGATGTTTCTCCTGCAACTGTGGAAGCATTTGCAGCTTTAGACTGCTGTTGACTCCCAGGAGTTACTCATTAACACCAGAAATGCACAGAGCTATGGGAATTTAAATATAGAAGAAATCTATGCATAAGCAAGTTTAATGAACAATAGACACAGATGGAAGTAAACGTTAGGCCAGGTCCTTGCAAGCTCTGCCCAATTACCACTGGCCAAAGTAAACACCAATATGAAATTCCCTTTCCCATAGCTTTCTTCCAAAATGTCACCGCCTTAGAAGAGGTATTTCTGGGTTTCCTCTGGCACACTGAGGCGGCATGCAGTGATGCACCATTAGGTGTGCTTATGGCACTGAGCTGAGCGGTGAAAGCTGTCCAGGATGATGGCTGTTCCACACAGCCTTTACAGGAAAATTCTTGAGGTCTTTGTGCCTGCAGAGAGCTCTGCTAGAGGAGAGGAGAGTGAGGAGATGTGGGGTAATGGCAGGAGGGAGCAGGGAGCTCTACCACCCATGTCTGGGATCTGCCTGCCTTCTCCAGGCTCCTGGAGCAGCAGTCAAAAGCCACTGTATTTAATTTGCACCTACACACACTGTGCAGTTTAGTCTGTCACCGCACTGTCTTGCTGCAGTGACACCTGAGATCTGCTATTAGACAGCATCAGTTCTCATTTCTGGTTCTCCCCAACTTTCTTGGCACCCATACACCTGTTGTCTGACCCTTGAGTGACATGTTTGACTTGGTGTCCTGTATTGGATGTCCTTTGAGAAGTATATAGAAGGTGTCAGGGATTTCCTTACACTGTGACCTGGTGGGGTTATCCCCTCACATGTGTTGTAACACTGTGGTTTTCTTACCACTGGCACACCAAAATCAATGGTGGTAGTCCCAAGGACCATGGCATCCCATAAAGGAGTTCTTTTTGTTTACACTCACAAGTTTCCGGTAACCCTGAGATCATTCCCAACCATGCAGGCAGCTCAAGTCTCCATTTGCTGTCAAAACAAAAGGCTCTCCAGTTTCCTGCAGGCTTCTCTGCGGCTGAAGTTTCCTTGGTAGCTGCATTGGTTGGGTTAATAGTCTGTATGACCCCCAGCACTTCAGTGCTCAGTTTTCTACCAGCCTCTGTAACAAGGGGCAGGAAGGACATGTGATGGCATGTCAAAGATTGTGCTGCTTGGGACCTGCTCCTGGGCACTCTGAAGCACATTGGATATGTCATGTATGGCTAAAATGAATTTGTCATGAACGGCTGACTGGTTGGTTAGCGTATCTCCCCAAGCCTACGTAAGAAGGGCTGGCATAATAGTCTACAACAAACAAACAGGGGTTGTTTATTTTCCCCTAGACAATTTAAATATATTTGTTTTGCTTCCCAGAGGTGCTTTTGATGTGCTGCCAGCATGCCTTTTGTGCTAGACAATGACTCTACTTTGCATATAGGATGATATTTAAAACTCTCTATTTCCCAGTTCACTTGAGGGTGGTATAAAATATCTCCGGCCTTTCCTTAGGCTTCCATCCCCCAAACAACTTATACATCCCATTTAAGCTTTTTTTTTTTTTTTTTCTGTGAGACTTTAAGAAATTCAGATGCTGCAATCATATTTTGGCAGGGGTGGTTCTTAGAGCATAATGGGCCTGGGTGTACCTTGTCCTGTCCAGACAATGCTCTTGCAGGCAACTGGCCCTGATAAATCTATTACAGATTCTCCTCTTATGACATTCATTGCCTCTTTTTGTTGCCAAAAAATTTCTCTGACTTCTTGGAAACCTGGCGGCAAGCACTGCTTTGCCCCACACTCCACTCTTCAGTGCTTCTGTTCAAAAGGAGGGTTTCCCCACAGGAGGTGGATGAGCTGGGTTTGTCCACCTGCCTAACTCCCCTGCTCCCTCCCACCTTCCTGCAAGTCACGAAGAGCAAGAAAGGGAGGGGAGATCCAAGATACAGCAGGTGGGTCTCAAAGACCTACAAGATGGGGTAGTTCCCTCTAGGATGAAAAGCTCCAGGTGTAAATACCGGTGAGAGAAAGGCAGATCTGGTCGCCAAAAGAATAAAGGCAATGTTTGGCTACTTGCCTGCTATTTTCTGAGCCTGGTTAGCAATGAACTGCCTTATAATTTTGGGGATAGAGAGAATGTGAGAGGTTCACCAAAACCAGGAGGCTCTCCAGAGCATTTTAGCAAGGGTCATGATCAATCGACAACTCGTCAACCCTTGCATCTTTTCTATAATGGTAATGTCTTGTTAACTTTCCCATCCAAAATCAGTGTTTGTGCTGAACTCTAGATTTTGCTTTTCCAGGAAAGCTGCAGATTCCTTTCAAAGGAGTACAAAGCTGATTATGAAGTGAGAAAACATATGCGTGGATTAGCAGGAGGCAGGAAAAGGTTTTGTCATCCTACAAAAATTCTCCCATTTGACAGAAATGGAAACTTAAAGTTGTATTTTTTTTTTAATGAAAAATGAAGGAAGGAATTGGTTGGGAAAGAGTGATCCTGCAACAGTGAATTTATTAGTAGCTAACATGCTTACTTGGAGGTTTAGGGCATTGCAAAAGCTTATCCTGAGCAGCCTTCATGAGAAGGTCAACCCCCGCTCTATCTCTATCAGAGAGGAGGGGGAAGGTCTCATCTCTGTTTTGGCCAAGAAATTCCTTGCTAGACCTGAGAAATATTTCCCAAGGAAGGTTCAGTTGAACTTGGCTTGTTTCCATAAAAATACCACATTCTGACAAAAGACAGATTTGTCCAAAAATTTCCACCAGACTCAAGTGGAGATGTTTCCTTGCTTCCCAGAATAATAAAGAGGTGAAAACAACTTCATACTTTCAGGGGTGGGGGTGGGAAGTGTCTTATGGTTCTGAACGAATGTGGCTCCACATGTCGACTCCTTACTCATCATAGGCTTAATATATTATTGAGTAAAAAAAAAAAAAAATTATTGTATTATTGAGTAAAATAAACTTCCCATTACAGATGCTTTTGTTTGAGGTTGGGAAAAGTCCAGGACCCAGCTTGGAAAAGGTTGTGAGTTTCTGCAGCATTGGCTGTGGCCCATAATCCCTAACAAGAGCTACTTCATTTTTGTGCCTGCAAACAGTGTTTTTCAGATTAAGTTTATGTAGATGGGTGGGTTAAAAATTGGCTGGTGTGTAGGGACTTTATAAGTAGACTGAAAAAATGTTGTAAAAAATATATTAAAAAACATGGAGAGTAAAATACCACATTGCTTATCTAATCATTAAACTCAACCAAGGCAACCTTAGCACTGCCCTTTCATGGATTTTTCATATTGTCATTGATTTTTACAATTTTTACAAGAAGGACATGGATGTGCTGGAACATGTCCAGAGAAGGGCCACAAGGATGATCAGTGGGCTCTCCTCTCCTATGAGGACAGACTGGGAGAGCTGGGGTTGTTCAGTCTGGAAAAGAGAAGGCTCCGAGG
This sequence comes from Chloroceryle amazona, assembly GCA_027560015.1. NCBI lineage: Eukaryota > Metazoa > Chordata > Aves > Coraciiformes > Cerylidae > Chloroceryle > Chloroceryle amazona. The sequence continues at coordinate 16,544 of JANHFX010027085.1, read as the reverse complement.
AGGCCTTCCAGTATCTTAAGGGGGCCTACAAGAAAGCTGGGGAGGGACTTTTTAGGCTGTTGGGCAGTGATAAGACTGGAGTGATCGGATTAAAACTAGAGATAGGTCGATTCAGGTCAGACATTAGGAAGAATTTCTTCACCATGAGGGTGGTGACACATTGGAACAGCTTGCCCAGACAGGTGGTGGAAGCCCCATCCTTGGAGATTTTTAAGACCAGGCTGGATGGGGCTCTGAGCAACCTGCTCTAGTGGGAGGTGTCCCTGCCCATGGCAGGGGGGTTGGAACTACATGATCTTTAAGGTCCCTTCCAACCCTGCCAATTCTATGGTTCCATGATTTTTGCCATGATTATTTTCTTGTTCTCATTGATATATTTATTTTAAAATTCGTCTCATTTCACCTGTTTTGACTTCTGCTGTCATTGTGAAGCAGGGCTGAAGCCATTTATTGCCTAATATGTATTTCTTTATCTTAATAAGTTTATATTTGTTTTAAACATTAGCTTTACTTTTACTCAATACAACTTTTTCACATTATACTCTAAATTAAAATTGTTCTTTTTCTTATAATATATTCTTGTGTAAATATTAAACAAGAAGCTTAAAGGAAATATTATCATACACTTCTCTGGAGTATTTTCAATTATGAAGGTTAAAACTTGGAAGATGTTTATTTTAAATTTACAATTAGATTTGGAGATGCGTGCCAGTGTCCACTTCACAAAGCAATGAACACAGAACAGTTAAACTGGTTTTGCAATTGATTTTTGGTTAGCCAGTACAGCAAATAGCCCTAAATATAGCATAAAAGCTACCCTGGTTTCTTCTTCTGCTGGTCACTGCTGCAGATGTGTTCTCCTGCCCATGGGACAGTGTGTTGTTAGGATGCAGGCATGTACACACATGTGTGCATACGTTACCTTTGACATCCACTGAGGAGCTTGGATGAATGGGCAGCTTTTGCAGAGGTCATTTTTATAGTTCTGATTTAAACCTGGAAGTTTCTTATCTGTGGTCACTTCTGCCCTTCCATTAGGGATGGTCATCATATTCCTTTTTAAAAATAGGTCTGAAGACAGGGACTACCTTTAGAGTGGGCTAGTAGATTTATAGTAGAAATTAAGGTACTATAATGCTAAATAAAGAACTATGTTTAGCCATGGCTTCACTCTTTGCCTGGTTGTCAAATTTCTATAGATTGTGTTCTCCCAGTAGAGCAGAAGAAAAACTGGAACAGTTACGCACTGCAGCTAGAAGCAGAAAATACATTCTTCTAGCTGCATTTAGGTTGGTAAAATACAGATGAATAAAATAGACTGAAAAAGCAAAATATTAATAAAAATTGACTTTTGTGCAACTTGGTTTTTAATTCAATGCACTTTATTTCTTACCACCAGAGTCTGTGCCCCAAGGGGAATGAGAAATGGGGACTGCAGCAGAGAAATGGGGGGGGGATTTTATTCCATAATCAAAAGTGTGGACTTGTTAAATTCCTTTTGATTATATATCAGTAGTGGAGTATGAAGAACTCAACACAGTTTGAGGAGAATGGAGTGTGAGAACTGGAAGGTGGGGCTGCCTTTGTGCAAGTCACACAAATCTAGATTAACCTAAAATCTGATGATGGATTGCTCTGTCAAAGCGCTATTCAAGCGGGTGCATTTATGGCTGTTTAATACTAAGGAATCTTATTCATACTTTCTCATGCTGCCTACCCATTCATGTGCTGAATCATAGCTAATGTCACTTATTTTCTAAAGGAAGGACCCTCCTGTGGAAACAGAGCTAGAGGCAAATAAATAAAAATTGTATTAGTCACTCAAGAAAATGTGCCTCTTCTTCTGATTTCCAGTTCCCCCAGTAGATTTTGTAGTTATTGAGAAGGAGCAAGCAGATTTAATGTGATGGGAAGTAGCACATCCTTCTCTCGGACCAACAATTATGAAAGTGCTGAGGCAAATAGTTCCTCAGTCTGTCTTCTGCTTCCTGGTATGTAAGTGAAGAAGAAATTATATTTATTTATTTTTTCAAAAAGAAACTCCATATTAGAGGCTGATCTTGTAGTATCTCACTATGACTGAAAGCAGAAGTGACAGAGATCTCATGGGGACCTTTTCTCATGAGCTTCCCTGTCCATTTCTGCAAAGTCAGGAGATGCAGAAAAGCTCTTCAGTTCTGAAGAACTCACTTCTAAACCTGATGCACAGTGACAGAGGAGTTTTTTTTCAAATTGCTTTGCAGTATTAAGTGTCCCAAGGTGCTGTTTGGTCTTGAACAACACCTGCAGATTTTTCAGTTCCCTTAACAGATTCCACAGGAAAATGTTTTTTTGGACCCGTCTTTCCATTTCATCCCCCTGGAGATAGAGACTGGAAAATACCACCGCAATAGCTGCCCTTGTTCCTAGGAAATGACATAAGCTTTGCAAATGATGGTTGCAGCAAAACACTGTTATTCAAATCATGTGTGACTTCACCAATATCAGCTGAAGCTGATAGCTGAAGTCACTGTAGACCTAACTATCGGATAAGCAAATATTTAAGAAGATGGTGGCAAATGTTCAATTGTTTGAAAGGTTTAAAGGGAGTCATGAGAAATATTTTCAACAAAGGGTGACTGGGGAAGTGACGTTAAAAAGGAAATCAACTTCCTAAAAAAAATAAGGAACTTTGAGGATTTTCACTGTGTGTTCACAAAGCCTTCGTGTGGGGGTTGGAACTAGATGATCTTTAAAGGTGCCTTTCAACCCAAACCATTCTATGATTCTATATGAGAAATGGCTTTATTTTTGCTGTTGCTATTAAAAATTATTCTGTGAAAGACCATTGATCTTGGCTTGCTGGTGAACCATTGCTTGCTCTTATTTTTTTCTTTATCTTATTGAAAGTGATATTTTAACTGAGAAGTTAAAATTACACATTTGTAATTTTACACATTTGGCCCCTACTTGCTAAGTGATACAGAACACTTGCCAGCACTCTGGGGTAGCCCTGGACTTCACTGTCAAACAGAAGCTCTCCAGAGATACTTTCCAAAATGCCAAAAAGTTGCAGAAACCAGAACCCTGGGCTTTGCTAAAGCAGAGTTGCTTTTCAAAGTCTCATCTCTCATTAAATGTTCTGGTGTTTCTTTTGTACTTACCATAGAACCATTTGGTTGGAAAAGACCTTTAAGAGCATTAAGTACAACCATTAACATAACACTGCCAATCCCAACACTAAACCATGTCCCTCAGCACCTCATCTACATACACGGCTTTGAAACCCCTCCAGGGATGGGGACTTCACCACTGCCCTGGGCAGCCTGGGATAGGCCTTGACAAACCCTTGCAAGAGTAGAAGAACCACTTATGGGAGACACTAACTTGGTCTTCATGAGGGCTGTTCATATGATCCTTAAGTTATCCTCAGAACGAGGCAATCATCTTCTTTCTTTCTTCAGACTGAGGAAGAACATGTGGAAACTTCTGTGCAGTGTTTTATCCATCTCCATCTACCGAGTAGGAGAGCTTTTGTAACAGAATGAAAAACATACCTGAGATATATATATATATGTGTGTCTGGTAATTACTGAGAACATCTGTGCTTGTTTACACTAATGCCAGATTGCTTTGGGGATGATTTTATGTATTTTGCTTGATCTGTAAAATGACCTTCCATATCACGGGAAATCTTCTGTTTACCATTAAGACTGGGTCAGTTATGATGACAAACACTGAAACATTTCACCCGGCAAACAGTGAAAAGAAGCCGATTTTAATGTTCCAGGACCAGAAATACATCCTGAATTTGACAGAAATTCTATCAGTTTATTGGACACTAAGAAAATTCAGTCCATTTCTAATTTAGAAATGCATTTTTTTTCTGCTTTCACTGAAATTCTCTGTGCTATAAAAATCTCAGCCCTGATTTACTTGGAATGCTCTCTACTTCCTGCCTTGTTTGACATAATACCTTTTTAACAACTTCTCTATGATGTGATTGGATCATCTTGTGTGTGAGAACAAGTATTTCACAGCTGAGCAAGGTCAACACAGATTTGTTCTAATTATTACCTACGACTACTACTTAGAAACTCTGCCATTATTTGTTGGGCAGGATTAATAAATATTGTCTAGGCAACAGGCTTGAAAGCCACAACTGAAAGGATATCAGGTTGTGTCATTTCTCCAGGCAAGGTCCTGAAGGTGCTTCAGAGCATAGCTGGAGCCAGTGTCATGGCTTCTAGCTGTGATTCCTTGTCACGGTTCACTGAAGCTTTTCAGGGCTTAAAATCACAACAAACAATTGATGCTTTTACAGTCTTGCAGAGCTGAGTTGTTAGACCAAAGCTGTGTTGTTCCTCCAGGGTCTTGGTCTTACCTCCCATCTCTGAAGATTTTCCAAGTTCAGAAATATACTTATTAGCAGACACATGTTATGGCATTATGCTAAAGCCAGTATGACTTGCACAATGTTCCCTTGATGAACACTTATGAAAATATTTTCTTTGAGTAGATCTTCATGGTATAGGGGAAAGCAAGATGAGACGACACGCCAGTTGAGGAACATGACTTCCCCAGATGCCATGCAGACACTGCACAGCGCTCAGCGCAATGAGTGTTGTTTTCATTTTTTTGCCCATTTTTGTGTTTATATTTAAAAAGGTTCCTGTGCTTTCATAGGAAAGTCTACCACAAATGGAGTCCTCATGCAGAAAATGAATGGGTGTTAAAGTTAGCCTGTCATCAGGGCAGGTTGGGACAAGGGTTCTTGCACACACCTACATCCACTACTGGGTAAGCCTGAAGTAAAGAGCTACACCCCGTTACCATCAAAAAAACCACAGTGAGGAGTGTGAATGCATTTCCTGCAGAATCCTCCTTCACTTTTTACGAGTATTTTTTTGTTTTTTCTCAAGACAGAAGCATGAACTACTACTTTGCTGCTGAAGATCTGGGATGCTCCTAGTTATGTGACACTTTGTATTTTCCCAGTGTCCTTCTGGTAACATCTGCTAATTAACAGGGATAAAAAACCCCCAAATATTAGGATATTAATATTAAGGTTGGTTAGAAGATGCAATGTATTTTCAACTTCCTGTAGATGTGCCTGGCAATAGGCTGGATCCTCAGCTGGTGTGCAGCTGGTTGGTGCAAAAGTAGATGCTTTGAACGTGATCTGCCTTCTTCCCCCAGATTTGGGGGTTCCATGCTTTGCTTTCGATACGATGGCTAATACCCACTGGACAAAATGGCTAGGCTTGCCCAGAACTGAGGACAAAAAACCAGCGTGACTTCATCTACTGATGGTGCTCATCTCCCAATTCTGCCAGGCCACCTCTGCCTGGGTTCTCAAGCTTTGGTGTCGCTCTAAGTGAATGAAGAGATTTTCAGTGCCGTCTCAGGCTTTTCTGTCAAGAAAATCCCAGAAAAGGAAATCTGTTAATTTCTTGTGCTACCTTTTTTTCCTTCTTGCTTTCTTGATATCTGCTTTCTTGCTTGGCTCAGTTCTGAGCAGCAGAAGAGGAATGAAGTGGTTGAGGTTTTTTCGTTGTGATCAGTCACTTGCCAAATTTAATGAATCATAGAATCATAGAAATGTCTGGGTTGGAAGGGACGACCTCTAGAGGTCATCTAGTCCAACCCCCCTGCTGAAAGCAGGGCCATCTTCAAATAGAGCAGGTTTCTCAGAGCCTCATCAAGCCCCACCTTGAATGTCTCCAGGGATGGGGCCTCAACCACCTCCCTGGGCAACCTGTTCCTGTGTTCTACCACCCCCATGGTAAAGAGTTTCTTCCTTACATCCAATCTAAATTCACTATTTTCTAATTGAAAACCATTGCCCCTCATCCTTTCACTACAGGCCTTTGTAAACAGGCCCTCTGAATATGTCTGGACTTACAGAGCAAGTAAGCACAGGAGACACTGGAGATTTTATACCCTTTTTAAAAAACATTATCAGAGGAAAAAAAGTTCAGTTTGAAACCAGTCACATTGCCCCCTCTGAACAATGTTATTTCCAAATTGAATCTCCAGATTAAATGAAGAGGAGCACTCATCTCTCTCCAATGAGACTTTACGGCCTGCCGAGAGAGGTGGTGGATTCACCATCCCTGGAGGTTTTTCAAAAGAGATTGGCCATGGCCCTTAGTGCCATGATAGAGTAATTGGAGTTGGATCAGGGGTTGGACTTGATGATCTTGGAGGTCTTTTCCAACCCAATCTATTCTAGGATTCTAGGATTATGATGTGTCTTTGCAATGCTGCTGCATTTATGCCTCACATGGCTCTTTTCATGGCTTTTAGACCTCTCCAGTCATGTCCTTTTCCATATTTAGATTACTTAGCTACAGCCTGCTCCTTTCTGTCCTCTCTCTCTATATATACACACACTTACAACTTGCAGGTTTCTTCCCTTCTGGTCTTCCACATCTTTGCTATAAGATTTTCCAGAGCTGTTCACCTAATTCAGTAGCTGTGAACAGGCAAGGGACAGGTGATGCATCTGTTCCCTTCTTCCTAACCTTCGTGCAGCTTGGGCAAACTACTTGTTGCCTTTTCCAAATTGATGCCAAAAGCTGAAGGGGTGTTTTCTTGCAAAGCAGAAGCTGCTTAAGATAAAAATGTCTCCTGAAATCTGGGTAAAGCGGCTGCCTTTGGAGCATTAGTGCTCCAGCATAAAGGTCAGTGTGTATCAGAAGTAGTAAACCTGGTCAGATGCCTGCAGGGCTCCAGCTCAGTGCTCATAAAGTCTTCTTACGCACTGAAAATGAGCAAATGACGTATAGCAAAAGCCCTTGGTAAAGGTGATGGTGTACAGTGACCTGCTCCTGAAGCATAGAGTTCTCATTAGTGGACATCCCTCCAAGGGTATGACTTACACACTGAGCCCCTCTCCTTTACTGCATCATCTTGGGTGAAACAGTTACCTCAACCCAGGCTGGAAAGCAAGTATTTCACAGGGCAGGTTTCCTCTGAGGAACATTCTTGCCTCTGGTATCATCAGGACATGCCCCTGCTCAGAGGGAAGGAGGCACTCCTCCACAATCAACTTATCTCATCCATTGTGCGCTGTATCCATCCAGAATGCCTCTTCTAATTAGGGCAGCAGTCACCCGAAACACCTCCTCTGTGGATGACCTCGCTCTTCCCTTCTCCATGCCACACCTCCCCGCACAGCACCAGGCCATCCCAGCAGCAGTGGCCAAGCCCATCCTCCTCCAAGTCAAGTGCCTGGACTCGTCTTCTCTCACTACCTTGCTCGACTTCCCCTCAAACCAGAAACATGTCAGAAAATAATGAACTTGTAGAGCAAATTTTTTGACTGGTTATTAAATTAAAAAAATCCCACTTTGCTCATATATGGTCTGCCTATGCCTCGGTTCTCCCACAGCCTCCATGTGTGGCCAGGAAAGGGACAGGAGAGATGCTCTTGGAAGGGTTCTCAGAATGTTCCATTTTTGGGGCTGAAGATGGTCACTGGAGTGATAAGGGCTGAGTTTTAAGCTGAGGAGAGTTGCTGGAGGTGTTTAGGTGCCTAGGTGCAATATGAATATAAGGGAACTGCACACTGGTGGAGGTGGAAAGGCGCTCTGGAGAAGAGGTAGGAGGGCTGCCATAGTCCTGGGACTGGAGCATGGGTCACTGGGATGAGCCTTGGAACAAAGAAGATTTGGGGTAGTTGGAAGGAAGGTGACTTGGTGAAGGGCTGCGACTATGGGATTGGTCACTAAAGGAGAGTCTGTGAGAGGACAGAGAACGAATATTGGGATGGGGGAGTATTGAAGACAATCAATAGCATGGAGCCCAGCACAGAAGGGTGCTTGAGGTGATATTTGGTCAGTGGATGAGCGGAGGTGGTAGTAGTTGACTGAGGTCCATGATGTCCTTACTTGCTTCCTTCATACTTTCCCCTCATTTCTTATCAGAGGCGAAAACATAGGGAGAAGACTGGGTGGCCTCAGAGATGCTCCTTGGAAGAGAGGAATACCTTGTACCAACTCACTCAAGTCCTGCCTTTTTTTTATTAAGCACAGCCTGGCTCTTGTCCTAGCCCCACCACCCAGCTTGTATCACTCTTTGCAAAGTTAGTCAGTAACTGTGACACCAATGACAAGCAGGACTCTTGCACAGAAGGAAGGTTGTCATTGAAGAAGTGGCTGCCAAAGATTCAGAGATTGCTGACAAGGACAAGCTACCACTGCTGAAAACATGCTCAATATCTTGTCTAGCAGTTTGCTTGCATCCCACAGCTGCTTCCCCTTTTGAAGCAGGCTAAACTTGAAGAGGAATATGAATGGACTGTTCCTGCTTGGGAAAGGTCTTTGACTCAGTAGTAGTGAAGGGAGATTGTTTAAATCAATTTGGTGTCGAGCAACTCCACTCTTGTACTGTCCATGTAAACTACGTGGATGCTCAAGAGAGCAATGCTGGCACCTTTACTATGGGGAACAGCAACTCGTGTCTCAAGGGATGCCCTAAGGAAATCCCTCTTCAGTGGTGAGAGTAGGGAAAATTTGGATTGTTTAAGTTACAGGCATCTTGGGTTTGATATGAGAGATTCTAACACTGCTGGTAATTCCCTGAAATTCTGCATTTTTTGTTGAGCGGCAATAAGATGAAAGAATTGTCATCTTATAAGGGGCAACAGGCACAAACTGGATGGAAGAGGAGGTTGCATCTGAAGGGGAGGAAAAATTTCTTTCCTGTGAGAGTACCAGAGCCTGACCCAGGCTCTCCCGAGAGGTTGTGGAGTCTCCTTTTCTGGAGAGATTCCAAACCCGCCTGGACAATGCGATCCTGGGCCCCCCGTTCTGGGTGACCCTGCTGGATCGGGGGGGGTTGGACAACATGATCTCCACTGGTCTCTTTCAACCCCCACTATGCCGGGATTTTATAGTAAATATTGCTGAAGGAAATAACAGGCAAATGAGCCCATACAGGTAATGTCTTCAATTTATTCATATAAACAATTGCATCTTAAAAACATTCTTGTCCTACAAAAATAAAGTGAAAAACAATTTACAGAATCTTAAATAAATAATCTCAAAACATACACATTTATCATGAGCAACTTGAACCCAGCCAACCCAGCAGGTTGGGTTACAGGTAAGAAGTGACTGTTGAAATGTGGCTGCAGAGGACAAAACACGGAGTGAACAGGATTCCTTTCTGAAGCAGTTTGTAACTTAAATGACATGGGCTGAGGAATTCCTCTTTGCCTTCCCCCAACTAACTACGTCTGTCCAGACTTGTCTCCCTTTGACTCTAAGACAAACACTTTTCCTTTGTTAATAGCAGAAGGGTGTTCTGAAGGAGCACATCCCTAAGATGGATGCAAGTGACAATTAGGTGTTGAACGAGCATATTTCACTTACAGCATATACAGTACTGACCAATTTTTAATACAAGGTTATTGAAGTTATTCCCTTCTTCATGCTTCAGAGAAAAAGGAAAACAAATGCCCCTCTTTCTCCTCAAGCAGACATACTAAAGACCACCTCAAATCACTCACTGACATCAATAGCTAGAGAAAAAAAAAACAACAAAACAAACCCCAAATAACAAACCAAACAAAAATCAGAAAGCCACAGTCAAGCTACACTGCTGCCAGAGCTGTTACAACACACAAGCCTCTGCACATGTCTGGGAGAGACAGGAGAAATATCAAACTCAAGTCCTTTTCCACAAGTAGTCAAGGAATTTTGGGCAGGGGCCCTCAAAACCAGGTTGTTGCTCTATAACAGACTGAAGTGACTTTTTCCTTTTTTCCCTACAGTTCCCCAGCTGTTTTTATGGGAAGATCATCTTCTATACTTCTTCTCTAGAAATTAAAAAAAGATATCCTTACATGCAAAGTCTGAAGCACTGGTACAAGATCTTGTGTAACTTCTCATGTGCCCAGGTGGGTCTAGATATTAATGTTGGACCAGGACAAATATAGCCAGGGGATTTTGAACTAGATAGCCAGTTTTGAATGAATCAAGCTTAAGCCACATATTAAAATGCCTCTGTTTATAAGTTACAAAACAAACAAACAAAAAAGCTTTATCCCACCTCCCCCAAATAAATAGAAATCACCAGTATGGCTTGTGTATGTGAACTACCATCAAGTCCTGGTGCCTCAAAACCTTGCTAGATCTATTCTGTGTCCATGTCTCTACTGTGCCTGTTCACACAGCTTCTTAGCTTTCACTGCTCCCCAAGTTTCAGGTACACCAAGGTATGCTAGATTCACATCCTTAACTAAAGCTATACTGTCCACTTGTCCTTAATGTAGATTAAAATTACATTAGCAAGTAGACCCAAGAACTACAGCTATGAAAACAATACCAATACTTTGGACTAACTTTGAGACCTCCCTAAACTTCCGCAGTAAAATATCTGTACCAAAATACAAGCAGCCTGATAGTCAGTTATTTCTAAACTTAGTACTTTATCATCATCCCCTTCCACAAATGTAACACTTCTGTGACACAGGCTTCAAAAAATCCAAGTAGGATCCAAAGAGAAATTCCATTTTCCTTAAATAATTAAATTTTATAAGTATTAATGCCACATGAAAGTAGATTTACACAAAAACAAACATTTAAGTTACTATACAAAGTGCCTTATTTGCAACAAGGGAGAGGTAGTATCCACAATAAATGCAATGCATTTTCTGACTTTCCATAAATCAGTCATTCTCAAAAGTATACTTTTTCATTAACCTCCAAGTGCTCATACATAATTCACTATCTTCTCTGGCAGTTTTAATTAAGACAATCTTTTTTCTTGTACTTTTAGTTCAATAGCCTGTTTTCAAGTTTAAAAAGCTGCTGAGGCAGTAACTTGCTTCTCTAGTGTTATGTGACCTATCAAGTGAAAAGACCAGAAAAATAAAAAAACACCAAACATCTTTGTCAAGTATTAAAACAACATTAAAAAAAAAAAAGACGATATGGAATCTTTGTCCACTTTGGAATACATAGTTCTGTTACAGAAGACTTTAAACAAGGGATTCACCACTGCAGAGCTCACAGAAAATCCCTTTTGTACATGGAAGCCTTACCCAAGTAAGGATTCTAGGGCAGCCCCCACAATGAAGATCCTCAAGTTTTGTTTTAGATTTTTGTTTGTTTTTAAACACTAAAGCCATAAATAGAATAAATTAGGTAGTTAAATAAATAAATAGGTGAGATTTTTTGTTTTACAACTCAGCAGATCGCTCTTTCAGTAGTAGCGTGGGGTTGATATCTTCCATTGCTGTTTTGGAGGTACTAACATTGATTGTTGCCTCTGTGGGTTCAGGGTTTAAGATGTGGAAAGCAGTGAAAGGACAGCCTTTCACGTTGTGGCAGATGAGCTTCTGTAAGGAGGCGGTGTTGATGATGTCAAAGCCCACTTTTCCACCAAAGGTGCTAGGCTTCCAGTACTCGGGGGAGCAGATGGCGTTTCCCATTAGTCCTTTCAGAGAGAATGGTGCTCCAATCTCCACCATAGTTTCACCAAAAATGGCCCCTGGGCGTGGCTTTTCTACCAGAAGGCCTGGGTACAGCTCCATGGCATCAATGTCTCCATAAAGCTCTTCCAGTTCAGCTGCCATTTCTTTTTCTCCTGTAATTATTGATAAGTAAAAACCCGTAAGTGGAAAGAAAACATTCAGTTTTCATTACAGGACTACCCTGCCCAAGTCCAGTAAGAGCACTACAGGACTCTGCAAGCCACTTTAAGAAAAGGGTCCTTGTTTGTTAGAGAGGATGAAAAATGTTACCTGTAAGTTCTTCAAATGATTTGAATGGTTTCAACATGAAGCGTTTCCTATACTCATTCAGGGACTGATATCTCATTTGTCTGCTTTGGTCAATTGAAGCCTTTGCTACTTTCTGTACTGCAGCAGGAACATTTTTCCCACCAGCGACCTATTTAATAGAGATAAAAAGCAGTGAGATCTCCCAGTAAGAGCCATGAGGAAGTGCCTTACAGTATAGGATTAGTTTTGGATAGCTTAATTTTACCACTTTGTCCCACTTCCAGTTTATGTCTCTATTGGTTAATAACTTGAGAAAGTACCTACCCTGCCAGCACTTTGCTTGGAGAAAGATTTCACCATGTGGGAAAGGCCATGCTCCACCATTATAGAGTTGTTGTAGAGGAACTGCTGGAAAGTGTACTCCTGGTCATGGATCTGGAAGGTGTCAGGCAGAAGCGGGTGCCAGTGGTAGAGAGTATTGAACTCAGCTGCAATCCTGTTCTGGTATTGAAATCTCTGGTTGAATAGCAGCTCAGGATCAAACTTGAGTTTGAAGTGGTAGCCACTCAAGTGCTGCACATAGTCCTCAATAACGATTTTGATTGTCTCTCCTGTTGGCCAACAGAGGAGAGGAGAGTATTAGTACTGGGTCCTCAAGAATCTTTAGGTGGTTACCTTACCCTACTCTGAGAAAAATACCATTTCTGAACTGTTTTTTAAAAAAAATAAATTAACAAACACATCAGCATCTATTCTAGAAAATAATTAATATATATTATGTGACTAAGGAAACCACACTTAAGTTCCCAAGAATTTTTGGTTGTGATAGAGAAGCATTTTCTACAGCCCATTTCCTCCCCTCCCAAGTTACACTTCCTTGTACACACCACAGCACAGCACACACCAGTATCTGCACTGTGTTCACTTACACAGTAGTCTATAGGATGGAGGTAGGGGATAATGGAGAAAGTTGGTATCTGAAAGCAACTCTTAGCTCCTGAGCTGCTAAATACAATTGATTTACTGTTTCAGTTTAGGCAAGGCCTTTACAAGCTTGGTGTACATGACAATTTACATAAGATGATATCACTGAGTAGAAAATTAGACCAGAGAAGTACATAGAATTAGATTTCACATGGCTTCCCAAACTACAGACTTAATCAGAGCCTTTCTTTTCAGGCACACCTGAACTGATCTAACCCCAGGGAAAAACAAAAATGCACAAAAACCCACTAAAGATCCGAGAGCCTGAGGTCATCTAGCCTCACATGCATTCTCTCAGAAATGAAATTTAGCTTCTTGTCTTTTTATGGCTTTCAGTTCTGCATCCCTAGATAAGGGAATTAAGAGTCATTTAGCTCAATTTTCTCTAATACAGATAGGAGGAAGCTGTAGCTCAACACAACCCCAGCAACAGGTCATGAAGGCTCATATCTATGCCCTCACACACCAGTCTAAGTGTGGCTTTCCCTCTTCCTACACCTACTTAAGCTGCAGCCACTAACAGGTCAAAGTATCACACTTGAGAAGGTCAGAGCTGCATGTCGTAGAAGTGACACTCACCTATTAGTATGAGTCTGGTAGTTTGGAACAACTGCTCATCATCCCACTCAGGATGCTCCTGTTTCAGGATGTCACAGACACGGTTGTGTTCCCTCAGCCATATTGTAGCGTACATCATCAAGCCCGGGACCAAACCGAACACCTCCTGCCCCACAGAAAACTTCAAGTGTTCAGGGACATGAGGAGGGTAGATCATCTCTGCCTGAGTGTCCTTCACTGTCGGTGGATACATTTCTCCGCCAATCATCTGCCAGAGGGAGGGCGAAAGAACAAAACAGGAGTTGTAATGTACAATTCTTGTGAGTTAAGCTGTATTGAATCTGTTAGCTCTCTATGTGTATGTGTACATACATATATATGTGTGTGTGATATGTATCCAGGCAGGAATTTTGAGATAAGACATACCTGGTATTTTAATTTCCCATCCTTTAGAAGTCTCAGTTTAAGTTGTCTCTCCAGAGTCTCTCCATAAATATGGTTCAAGTCAACCTATAAAACAAAAGCATTTGGAACATGAAGCAAATCTTGCTATTTTAGGATACATCCCACTTCTACAGATGCCAGCAGGAGTTCATGCCCCAGATGTTTACCTTTTAATTACATTAGTGTTGCCTTATAAGTATCATTCCTTGATATTTAAGATGAAGACAAATTATTTCCTGGAAACTAGAGGCATCTCTGCTAAGAGCAAGCTTGTCAACTGACTGGCAATTTAAAAGGACTCTGTAAAGTGTCAGCAGCTTTCTATTATGCCAACAGTTCTTTGTATATATGTGCACAGTTTATAACTTTTAGACATGCACATTACACTGATATTGAAGAACTCTTGTCTGAAGGCTACCCATTTTGTAGATAAAGATGCTAAATCTTTTTGAACTAATTCTCTTCAATTAGCAGCACACAAGGTACTTTGCAGTGCTGGACACAGCTCTCTGCAGCTGATTGGAAGAGGCCAGAGAAGCTCTGGATCCAGCATGCTTTCGGTGAAAGCAGATTCGTGGGAATAATACAAAAAAGAAAGTCACAGACATTATGGTGCTGATATTTTAAACAGAGCCATCTGCTTTGCCCAAGCAGCTCTGACCCAGAAAGAGATGATATCAGGTGATGGAATTTTGCCGAAGGAGAGCTTATGGAAGGGGTAAGTTTGTGGCAAATGGCATCATACAGCATGCACACTGGTGTTTGTGCACCCTGACAACCTGTATGACACCATTCCAGATGCTCGAGGATTCCTAAGAACAAAGTGCTGAGTTCAAGTTAGAGCTGTGACCGTACCCCATGGCCGAGAGCTTTGGTGAAGCCGGGTCCTTTCTTGTGGTCCGTCTTAAAGAACTGATGAGTGAAGTGTTGGGCAAAGAACGTGAACATTACATTTGTGCCTTGGGGGTCAGGAATAAATTTTTTCCTTAGCAAGAACTTCTCCACAATCAGCTTTGAATCTGGGAGCTCCTTCTTACCTGCAAGAAAAAGAAGTAAGTCAGATATTCAAGGCAACTACGTTTATGCAACACTTAATTTTGTTCCTGACAAGAAGTCTTAAGACTTCCAATGCATTATGGAAGGACTGCAGCATTCAAATAAGGGAAATTAGCTGCTTTTCTATGCTCACTTTCTTGATTTTATTTTCTAAATTGTTTTGAGCATATAACTCAAGAACAAGAGGCAGAATAATTATCTTTTAGGTCTTTAAGAGTAGCAATGTTGTGGATACACTGTGTAAAGTCAACTACACTGAAGAAAGGCCATGGATAAGCAGGTCTCCTGGTATTTTCAAAAGGGGATATGTAGAAACTCCTAGAGGTGGACTTTATACTTTTGGTTTATTCCTTACCTTTAACACCCATCGGTGTTGGGCAGTCAAGTCCTACTGGTGGAAGGCTTCTTGTGTAATAGGAAAGATTGGAATAAGCTTCCCAGCTTTTGTAACTGTAATCACTGTTGTAAGTTGGTGGGCTGTCAATCAAGTGGGATCTTGCTAAAAAAGCAAAAGGTATTTGATTATTTTTTCACTAAATTGTCAATTTTCATCTTATAAAGTAAATCAAAAGGCCAGATCTTTTCCATATATTTTGGCAGCAGCTGCATTAACAAATTGCACATATATCAGCTACTGATGTTATATGGATTGCAGTTATTGAATAACAGGGCTGAGTCCTGAATTATCAAATAGAGCTGATTATAACATAAGCAATTTGGAGCAAAGTTTGTGCCAGCAAAATCCTGACTCTATTACAGATTAGAGCAAAATGCATTTCCATTTCCATGCATGTTTCATGCAAGTCTGCATTCTGGTTATAGTGGTTTTACCTTCATGCATTTTAGAATGCTAACTTTATATATGGATCAATCAAGTCCAATATTCTGGAGTCCCATGAGTTAACTTCTGCTAGTTTAAGAGGGTGAGAAGATAGAACTCATACTTACACGTTAACACGTATCTCATAATAGCATCTCGTAAGAAGGGAATGCTGTTGATGATATTCCAGGCACCTTTGAAGTGGGTGAGGATGTAGTGGACAGTATTCGGGGAAGGTTTCAATGTCAGTTTCAGCCACGTTAAGAATTCCGCTGTGAGAAGCAATCAACAGATTATTGTAAATTGGCTACCGAGAATAATCTGCAATCCTGGAATTGAATTACCACATTTCAGTTCCATGAAAAGAGATTTAAGATACTTACGTGTTGTACAGTTTTCCCCATAATATCCTGTCCTTGTACAGTCACATTCATACTGATCAAATCCTGTTGTCATGCACACTCCTCTGTTCTGACAAGGGTTTGAGCAGCAAGGGTTGGCTAGAATGAAACCAAATGCTCTGATTAGCACGTTGCACAGCTACACCAGCATGCTCACCTCACTAAGGCCTCTTTTCCAACTTAGCTACAGTGCCCTGAAGTTTAATGCTTATCAGAAAGACAACAGAGCAAGAATCCGTTCACATCAGCCTCTGGGCGACACCAGGTCACAGTTATTAACAGAGGCACAGGACATTGTTCTTTGCTTCCCAACAGTAGGAAACCTCCTCAGAAAGGCTGGAATGACTCACGCAGGCCAAGAACGGCTCAACACCCATTCTTATCGTGCATCAATTATTCGAGGAATCACAAAAGAATGCAGACCATTTATTTTTTTTTTTAATTAAACGAATAATCCCTTCTGCAGCTGAAAAGAAGGAAGAACTCCCCATCCGTGGTCTAAATCGCGCTTCCCTTATGTCGGGAGGAGAGGGGATGGGACTCACCTGCGTGGCCGGCCGCCAGGAGC
>JANHFX010027083.1:0-14576 GCA_027560015.1 Chloroceryle amazona | reverse complement strand
AATCTTAAATACATTTTTATTCTGAACTACTGAAAACACAAGATTTTGTTACTTAAATTGATGCTTACAGATGTTACTGAAAACCCTACCTGTTTATTGTTATGCAAATTTATCTGCCTGTTCCACTTGTTCATCACTGACACAGAGCAACTTCAACAATTAAATGTGATAAAACAACAGCTTTGCAATTGTCCTAAAAATCCACAGTCAAAAAAACCCCAAATACTAAGTAAATAAACACATTTACCACAGCAAATCTGTTGTTTCATGCATGACTTGTATTCATATCACAGAGAACATCTGGAAATGGATTTTTAAACAAAGCTGCTGAAAATTTGGTGGTATAACTGATGTTGTTTTATTTTAATTAGATGAAAAACATAACAAAGCCACATCTGAGTTTCCAAAGCGTATTAAATGGAAATCAAATTTCAATATGGATTGTTCATTATCCCTTACTGGCAACAGTGCTGGTAGAAGTCAAAAAACTTCAAATGACACTCTTACCAAGATAATTTTTATATACGCTGCTTTTGAAGTCGTTCAGCACAAAATAATTTAGCCAGATGTTTGTGAAAACTTTCCATGCTACTTTGCTTAAGATTAGGTTAACCAACACAGAAAATAAGGGCAGCTTGATAAACCTTCTTATGCTGTATTTGCCAGCTTCTTTTTAAACTTAAATGACCTGTCAAACTGATAATTAAATGTTGATTTACTACAGAAGGCTGGTAATTATTGTTACTCATTTGCTAAGGATTTAGGATTTTCTTCGCACTATAGAAAATCAGGAAACACAAAGTACTTAGTGTTTTCTTTCATTCTTTTAAGTCATGGCAACAGGAAAGCCATTTCAGCTTTACATAGACTTATAGTTTGGATCAAGCTTAGTCACTTTTCAGGTCTTTGTAATGTTAGATTTGTTCTTACTCTTACTATGCTGTAGGAATCTCCACTTCATTCAAATAAAAAGCACTTCTAAGCCAGAAGGAGGAACTTTCTCCAGGTTTCCATAGAAATGTCATGCTTTGGGGGAAGTTGCTCCTTCTGAATTAATGAGGTTGGTTATGATAAAGCTGTTCAGGTCCAACACTTGGAAAGCGTAATGAAGCTTGCATTTTGATGGAAAATCTGGAAGTTGAGTCAGATAAAAAATAAAAATAATTTAATCTGGATAACAGTTTGAAATACGATAGTCTTCTTTTTCTGAGAGCAGCCATATGGAATAAGTACATTCACTATTAGTCCTGCTGATAGCAAATTAAACATCCTGAGACATTAAACTTCTAAGTCAAAAGAATCTGCAATTCCTTAATGTGAATATAGGAGATTATCTCCTGACAGGCAAACTGCAGGTCTGAATTCAGACTGAAACCTTTCCTCCCTTGTGATTTTTCTAATCTAAAATGAAAGAATAGGCTTCCAAGTTAACTGAAAGACCATGTTAATAGCACAAGCGATGGCTTGTTTATTAACGATGCAACAGTTCTTGGCCTCTGTCATACCAGTTTTTAATAGGCTATCACATTGCAATGTTGGGAGAAATCTGGTTTTTGTTTCTTATATCTGCAATAGTTTTGCACTTTTATATTTGGCATCTAAGTGGGAATATTCCAGCACAGAATGGGTATTTGGAATTATACACAAAATTTTACAAAAAAACAAATAAACAAAAAAATTGAACAGCATGATGGACAAGGCCATTTCATTATAATATGTGACAGTCTGTTTCTGAACATTTATAATTCTTGAGAACACAATACAAATACTGTATAACTGTGCAGGATATATATGCATCTAAAAGGAAAGGTAGGGAAATAGAAAGTATGTAAAATATACAAATGTTCTATAGGTTTGTGAGAAAGCATATTAGTGTCTTCTGAAATAATCATATAAATAAGTTTGGGAACTACAAGGCAAAAACAGAGGGATGCCAGTCAGTCATCTGAAAATCTTTAGTCTGGATGGTTCTGAAATGAGAGGACTACAAATATTAACACTGGGTCAAAATAAGCACACCTTAAATAGGAAAAACAAAAACAAAAAGATTTTTTTCCCACTTTAAATACATCGCTATTGCACATGAGTATATACAAGTTAGCAGGAATAAGTCGTGGCAGGGAGGAAGGAATCTGCAGAGTGTATTTTTAACACAAGGCCCACTGACGTCTGTAAAACGTGTCCACTGACTGGGGCCTAGGACAATGCCCAAGATGCAAAGCATCTAAATCTATTTTTCAGTGGAGGTTAAGTCATCTTGGAAGTCTACAGCCTGCTCCAATGTTTTACTGTGATCAGAAACATGTTCAAACTGTATCTCCAGTTAAATATGTCCTTATCTGTAAATGAAGTATGATATATACCTACAACAGGACTCCTTAAGAACTTCCCAGCTGGCTTATGTCCGTGAGCCAGCTTTCATGCCATTGTTATTTGTTTTATTTAATAGCTTTTCCTATCATGAATCCAGAGAAATTGTGCAGAGGGGTTTAGCAGACAATGGGGTAAACTTCTTCAAGACACTTTGGGTTAAACTGTGAGGTATTCAAAGGACACAACATTATGCAGCTAAGCATACAGCATATTAAAATGCAGGTTCAAATGATTATTTAGAAGGATACATGGGATAGATCAAGAGTAGTACAGAGATCAAGGTAGCCATATTCAAAGTAGCCATATATTCCATACAATAAGCCGTTTCTCATATTTTTCAAATTACATGTCAATAATGAAAAGGCCATACTTCTGTTGTTTTTCCATCTGACCAGACAGTGGGCCAAGAGGCTGTACTGGTTGTTTCTCGCCTAAACTCCTCTCCACAGGCATCAAGAGGTGCCACTCGACTGACAGTGACAGCTATTTAACAGCAGCAGCAAAACCAGGCTGTTAAGACCAGTGAGACCTGGAGCTGAGAGGAACAGGCCATGGAAATGCAGGGAATGCTAGAGCAGGAGGAAACTGGTAGGCATTAACGTTCTGCAAAGTTGGGGACATATCCTTTCCCATCGCCTCTCTTCCTCTTACACATGCACATAATATGCTCAGTTGGTATACCTTACTTGTATAAATATGAACATTTTCAGAGGGAGGAAAATATACCAAGGCTTTCTTACAGACTACGTTAAAATGAGACTTTGCTGCTTGTAAGGAACATGAGTTTAGAATTTAAACCAGGACCTAAGACAGAAGCAGTAATTTGTTTATGATAAATGTTTTAATAAACAACCACTAGTAATAACTACAGGTCTCCCTCACCACTTTGCTACAAAATAATGATGCTTAACAAGTATAATAATCAAAACCTGTCAACTCCCCCTGCTTCTTTTTGCTCATATAACAGCTAAAAAATTGTCTTCATTAAAACGCAGTGGTTTAGGTTGGTTTGTTTTGTTATTTTTAGGAACTGAACTGTACAATGCAAGGATGTGCAGATACACATCCACTTAACAGAGGAGTCTTGGCTATTGACCGTGGTACAACACTCCTAGTCCATTCTAGGCATCTTAAGTACAATACAAAGAATCCTCAATTTAACAAGCTTAGCTTTGAAATTGCCCACAGCACCTTCTTTCTTTAGATGGTTGTGCCTTCCTCTCTCTAACCTGTTTTGTAGCGTGTATTTGTAGAAAGGTGTATGTTCAGTTTGAGGAAAAACTGATAAAATGATCTTCCTATGTGGAAAAAAAAACAAAACTGAAACAACAAAAAAAAAGAAAAAAAAAAAAATTAAAAAAACTAACCAACCAAACCAAACCAAACAAAAAAAAAACACAAAAAAACCAAAACACTTTCTTTGATCCTGTATTCACTAAAGGTTCAAGTCAAAGGGAATACTGCCTACCAAAAAAATCTGACTTGCAGTCTTTTAGCTCCAAAGCATTTATAGAAATCAAGGAAAGTCATGTTGCTTCAACAGACATTATCCAGCTCTGCATACTCTAGCTTCTGTGCTCTCAATTTTCCTTTGTCTTCATCAATTTCATGTCTCTTCTTCCTCCATGTGTGCTGTCAATTTATGACAGAAATTATCATATTTAAATTACTGTCAGTTTGCTTTTTCTCCTCTACTGTGATCAGGAAAATGGGATTCCTCAAGAATTTAAATTGCTGCATTCTATACATTTTCAAAGTCTTCTCCTTCCTTTACCAAAAATTGGTTCACAGCACAAAGTGCGAACACTAATTAGCTCCAGGGAGAGTTATGGTGTTTTAATCTGGCTGAAATAATTTGGGAAATTTTAAATGCAGATCACAATTGATGTTCCTTATTCCAAGTAATTAACAATTGACAAGTATGACCTGGCTGCTGGAGAGGCTCAGCAATCTCCTAACTGTCTATTTCAGTTGTGGAGGAGCCACGATTATTAAGGTCTCTCTCCTCATATTGCTAAACCTGTGCATGTATTAGCCTTATAGCATGTTACAAAAAAACCCAAAATAATAAATTCTAACCTACCATTTCAGTAGCAGCTCTTGGTAAAATCTGAATTAAATTCAGTTAAACAGGTGAAGCAACTGAAAGAGAATGCAGAGAAGGAGCATATGTGTGTACAAGAGCTATTGTTAAACTAAAATGAATGGAAAGGCAAAGCTTTCATACTGTATCATAGTTACCTGCTTTTCCCCTCGATTCATATTCACCCCTCCTACAGTTATATCTAGACATCAGTTAAGAGCAGTATGTTATCTTTCTTCTGGTAAAACACTTGCCTTATTTGAGAACTTTAGTTGGGCTTTAGTATTTCTGTAAAAACACTTTCCTCCTTCAAAAAACAATCAAATCCCAAAGCCTTCTCCCAGGATCGGGATGAAAAAATTATTTTCAGCCCTGTCATTGAAATATAAAAAAACCCCAAAACTAACAGAAAAAAAAAAACCACTCAAACAAAACAACAACAAAACCCAAAACAACCAAAAAAACAAGTACCAACATCAAAAAAAAAAAAAAAGCCAAAAACCCAACACCAAAAAAAAGACACCACAAAAATCATCAAACTTCATCACTGCTTCTTGTGCAACACAACATGATGTATCACATACAACTTGGACACTCTCACAGTCAACCAATAATCTTACAAAACTAAGCCAGTATCTTTAACAATGCTCCTGCACAAACACAGATGTTTGAATATCAGGTGTTATATAAATAAAATTGCTCTTAATAAAACAAAAGCAGAATTGCTTATTTCAGCCGTACACAAAACTTGGTGAAATAAAGCAATCCTTGTGGAAAATTCCGTGTCCTGGTTTTGCTGGGACAGAATCATAGGCCAGTTATGGTCTGTAGGCTGTTAGCAGTTTAGAGTCATTTAGGGCAGCTGACCTGAGATTAGATCACAGGTTTATCCCATCCACATTATAAAGGGGGGAAGTTTGCTGAGTATAAAGGGTCTTCTACGTAGGCTCCTTCTCTTCTTGATTCAGAGGGCAGCCTTATCTTTTATGGTGATGGACATACATTTGCTGGGGTGAGTATAACTTTGTTTACTTTATACTGCATGTGTTACTGTGTGACCTAATGTAGGTGACCCTGTTCAGCAGGGGGGTTGGACTAGATGATCTTTGGAGGTCCCTTCCAACCCCTAATATTCTGTGATACTGGTACTGGTATTATTTTTGCTGTTTTATTAAATTTGTTTTCATTTCAACCTGTGAGTCTCCTCTCCTTTTCCTGATATATATATTACTATATTATACTCTATTATGCTTGTTTTCGAGACTTTTGACATCCAAGGCTTTCAAAGTCCTTCACAAACACTAAGAAGTCTGTTCTCATAACAGTTTAGTGACAGTCTTATTCTGCCCTTCTTAAACTACATATTTATACAACTGAGCTTGAGGTTGGATGTCAGGTGTGTCTGAAGAACGTCTCACTTCTTCATTTGAGGCTGCTTATGGGCTAAGATGACCAAAAGTAGCTTAGCAGGAGTTGTCTAGCCGAAGTATTTATCCATGTTTAGAATACAGCTGGGAAACTGATGGGCAAAGAAGGAAAGTAGCTTGCTAAAATAATACAAGAAATCTGAGATATTTAAACACCTTATCCTCAGTTACTGAGGCCTGCCCTAGCTGTTGACACAGACCACTTCTATATTCAGTGGTCAGAATCAAATTTTTCTCTGGGGAAAAAAGCACAATATTAATGTAATATTATGGTAGATATATTACAATGACCATATTTTTAAAAGATGAGGAAAACAAGAGTATTTTAAAAAAATAAAAAGGATGCAAGATCCTATGAATCTCTTGATCTTTTGCCCTTCTCTGCTAACAATCGCAAGTGAATCCAGTATAACTCCCTACTTCAGTTCTTAAGTCTACATGAACCATCAAGTAATTAACCTTAAAGAATGTACTGAACACATTATTAGTTCCATTAACATTGTTATAGATAAACACAGTGCTTGGAAATTCCCCATCCTGTGACCTTGGAAATCTCTCAGGGTAGTTGTAAAAGACCAGTTGCAGGGGTCATTTAAGATGGAGACTAACAAAGCTTAGAAAAATAGACTATAGGGAATAAAGCTGCCATAAATAGGAAATTCTTCTAACTGTAAATTAATAGACCTTTTACATCTCTAATTTGTATGGGTTTATGAAAACATGTAATTTAATATCTTTGTAGGTCTGCTATCCTGTATATTAATGTATCTCTTTCATTCCAGTTCTCAGGCTTTTAAAAACCCCAAACTCACAACCTTTTGTCCTAAAAATAACCATCTTAAAATAAAGTTTTGCAACAACAGTTATAATAACTTTGAAATAAGAAGTAATCATAGAATCTGTTAATTTGTTTTAAGATGGTAGAAGTCAGGAAATAGTGCTATACCCTTTGGTCTTGGGAGTGAACAACTTTCCAAAACTATCCAAAGCAATTAGGAAAAACAGGAACTGCTTCTTTTTTTGTGGGTTGCCTTCCTTTGCTATCAACTCATATTGCTAAGGAATCACATCAAATATACCTTCCCCTGTACTCATCACTGGTGAGGCCTCACCGTGAGTACTGGGTGCAGTTCTGGGCTCCCTCACTTCAGGAAGGCTATTGAGGTGCTGGAGCGGGTCCAGAGGAGAGTGATGAGGCTGGGGAAGGGACTGGAGCGGGTCCAGAGGAGAGTGATGAGGCTGGGGAAGGGACTGGAGGAAAAGTCTTTTAAGGAGAGGCTGAGGGAGCTGGGGTTGTTCAGCTTGGAGGAGATTCAGGGGGAACCTTATCACTCTCTACAGCTACCTGAAGGGAAGTCGTACAGGTGGGCATTGGGCTCTTCTCCCAGGCAACTACTGACAGGACAAGAGGGCATGGCCTGAAGGTGTGCCAGGGGAAGTTTAGGTTGGATCTTAGGAAGCACTTCCTCACAGAAAGGGAGATTAGACACTGGAATGGACTGCCCAGGGAGGTGGTGGAGTCACCACCCCTGGGGTGTTTAAGAAAAGACTGGATGCTGCACTTAGTGGCATGATTTAGCTGATGTCATGGTGTTAGGTCATAGGCTGGACTCAATGATCTCAGAGTTCTTTTCCAGCCTCAATAATTCTGTGATTCTGTGAACGTGCTTAATCAGAAATTCTGCTCTAAAGAGTCACTGCATGTCAGGGGCCTGAAGGGACCTTGAAAGATCATCCAGTCCACCCCCCCCCTGCCAGAGCAGGATCACCTACCCTAGATCACACAGGAACACATCCAGGTGGGTTTTGAGTATCTCCAGAAAGGGAGACTCCACAAACCCCCTGGGCAGCCTGTTCCAGTGGAGGGATTTCACATATGTATTCCTCTTTCACTGAGGATACTGCAAATACAACATATCAGAAGGATCATGTGGAATAATAACTGGAGGTGAGTTAGAAATTAAAATCATATTAAATTAAGGAAAGGTATAATACTGAAGAAGCTCCCAAGGTGAAGTGCAACTGGTATGCAAGGAATCCATTCCACAGTGGTTCCCTGGACAACACTGACTCTGAACAGCCATGGCCAAGCTCTGTGAATCACAGCAGAGGTGGGAACATGATGGTACTACAGGACTGATAAGGTGTTTGTTTGCCACTCTGGGCCAACAGTCTGTCATTGTCTGACAAAGTGCTGTCCTTCATATGAACTTTGCTCATTATAATATCAAAACACGCCTCTGTCCCAGAGACAACCTGCCTCCAAAGTGCAACCCCTCACTGAGCTTGTGCCCTGAATTTTCTTCAGCTATACCTTCAAAAGTGAAGCATGAGAAATTTATTCCAATCATAATATGACTAGAGTCACTCAAGCTCTACTTTGAAGCTGAAAAATAATATAAAAATGTTTTAAGTAAAGAGGGGTGTCAGGGAAGACATAATCATGGACAAGTCAGGACAAATACTGTCACTGAGGATCTCCAGCTCCTGGGATCAGTTGAGGGGTTGAACCTTGCTTCCCCTGATAGGGACGCCTTTGGACAAGATCCAAACTTTGAGTTTCCCCCAGAAAACTTAATTCTACAGAGCAGCTCTTTAGTCTAATGCATTTTGTATATCTGCATGTGCTTTGCAGACAGTATTTATCACCGGCAATCCACAAGAACCTGTTCTCAGACTGCACTTTGTCTTTTAAAAAGTTACATCCTTTTTAGACTGAGGGATTAGAAATTATGTTGATGCAGTTTTTCTGTGGCTGCAGACCCATCTCTGCAGGAGATTCAAAAGCATAAGCTTTCCTATCATTCTTATTCCAAAATACTCAAAGTATTTATTCTCTTTAATTAAACTTTATCATTCTCTTTTTTTCACTTCTGTAGCTATCTTTTCACAAACATATAACTTTTTAATATCTTGGATGTTAAGTTGGTGCAAACTAAAGAGGAAGGGCCAATTAGTTTGCAACCAGTCTCCTTTAAGCCTGTCTATATTTAATGTTTCTAGTATGAAAAAATTAAGGAATATATGCTTCATGACATGGGAAATCTTACACACATTAAATTGTCTTAATCCAGAATTATTTTGTTATCATCTATTGCGTTGATGGTAAAATAGTGAAGTACTCAAATTCTAGCCCATTTGTTTATTTCTTAGACACCTCAAAGCTGGTTACATACTTTGCTTGTAAATTTTAAATTACAATATATCTAAAAACATTCAAAGAATTCTCACAATTCATATGTAAAATGTCACAGTTCCAGCTCAGATTTTTAGGTGAGTGTGGGGCTTTGTTGAGGGGGGTTGGTGTTTGTACCACTTCACTGCCAAAAAGTTTCTAATCTTGTCTCTGATTAACACAGATTCATTGCAAGATCGACTAGAGTTGTTCATATGTATATTTATCTGCAATAGATCAGATATAACTGAAGTAATTTTTGTTGAAATGTTGTTTTTAAGAACATGAGTTTACTTGTGAAATGACCAGCAGTGACAAGTAACAAGGAAACATCCCTACTAAACATCAGACCTGTGGCCAAAGAGAGCAAAAGCTTCTTCTAACTTTTGTATAAGAAGCTTGAGGAAAGAGTTATTAAAATACATTTTTAACACCATCATGACTTAAAAAATTTACAGTTCCTACTCAGAGCAGGAATGCATTTTAGGTGGAGGCTCTATATGGTTTAAGCAACTGTTATCCTAGAAATGGCTTCTTTCTTTGCATTATACTATAAATCTGTTAAAGTAGGAGGGCATGTCCAGAAATACCAAGAAGAAAAAAATTTGGTATAGAAAGTATATTGACCTCTCAGACAGACCACAGAAGACTACCCTATGTTAGGTGTTCCCGGACAAATCCTGGTTTTCCAAAAGAAAAATATATGCAGCACTATTTGAGGCTGCTGCGTGTTCACTAAGGATTTCTAGTTGCCTGGTATCCCAACTGAAATGTGAGTTCTCAAGCTATTGCAATATTTGTAAGTATTTTTATACCATGTGGATGGTGATATGAGAAACAGTAGAATATGTAGCAGATTAAATTAGTCACATTGTAAACATCAGAGGGAGAGTTTATATACATTAAAAAATTGCCTAATTTTTGAAATTAAACATGTATTTTACTGACCACTTCTTTAATGACACATTTGACATTGATGTACTCTTCCTATGATCCATTTCTACTACTTGACTGCAATTTACTATAAATTACTGTAAGTAAATTGCTTTTCAAAGCATTCACTGAAAGCTTGAAAACAAATACAAAATACCTCTTAGTGAAACCAATAAATGAATTGAAGAACATTCTTCTCAATACAAAGTATGAGTTTATGAAAGACAACAGATTTTTACTGATGTTTACTACATTTATCTATTAAACAGTGAGATAAATATCAATTTTGTTCAAAGGCCATTTTATTCATCTGCTATGTGCACAAGAAAATCAATGAAATCACTTATCCAACGTTCACCAATTGAACATTTGAAAATTCCTTTCTCCTTCTGTTCAAACCCTTTTCAGGAACCATACATAAACATGAAAGCTTTGTAAATGTGCTGTGGAAGACAGAGTTGTGAATTGCATTGATGATTTGTGCAAAAATTATGTTTAGTATTCAGAATAATGTTTTTGAACTACAGGATGAAACACTTCTAGAAACCCATAGAGTCAAATAGTAGAAGGTCCATGAATTTATCTTTTAATAGCAGTTATCTTAATCTCTTTTTCAAATTGCTTATTCAAATCCAGCTTGATGATACACCTTTAGATAAGATTATGTATTGATAAGGACTTCTTAGGGACTACAGATCTCTGAAAAAAGAGTACAGAGACTGCACATTTTAAAAACCCACCTTAATGAAAAGTGCTCCCAGCTAACAGCCAGGTTTCCCCAGCCCTGTGACAAAGCAGTCACTGCTCAATTTTCAGACATTTCTGAATCCCATATATTGATTAGGAAGTTCTGTGTTTTATTAGCGTACACAAACATACACACAGGCTATGAATATACATTTTTTCATTTATGACAGACTTTAGACCACAGTAATTTCTCAGGTTCATTTAGGCTGCTGCTCACCTTTTACATGTAAAAGCAGAGCTAAATGGAACCCAGGCTCTTTCACTCACTGAAAATTTTTAGCAGTTAAGTATAAATAGGACTTGCACTATTTAAATTTTAATTTCCTTGGGGATTATTCATTAAAACCAGATTTTATTATCCACAAACACCAGCACCTATTTCTTTAAATATTAGTCTTTCCATAATGCCACCTACTCACTGAAAATTTAGTCAGTGAGGCATTGTTACTCCACCTTGCTTGACAAAAGCAATGCATATGAAACAGGTACATAAAAATGTCTCTAGACCAGAGAAATGTTATCGTATGTAAGCATGATGCTTATTATGTTAGCTGGGTATGCAGTAGCAGTAGACATTCACGCATAGTACCTGCATCACATCTACAAATTAACGCTCTGGTAAAGAGCCATCCCTGTGTTGTCTTTTCTTAACCACACATTACAGAGCATCTTCTTTATGGACTCCAATCTACATCATCTGTAGCTAATAAATAAAACAATTTAATTGTGTTGTGCTTGGCTCCTGCTCTACCTTCCTAAGAAGTGGATGATGATTGCTACTTCTGCATTTAATGTTTAATAAGAGCTGTACAATAGTTGTTTCAGAGAGGAACAATTGCTTTAAGAACATAAATGTTTATGAACATAGAGGTATGCATCCCTGAAAGATAAAGGTTTTCTCAAAGGCCATGTTATTACTGCAACAGGAATATTATGACAGTTAAGCAAATGATACAACTAGCCTTGACACTTCTAGGCCATTGCATATGAAATTGATAATACCACTTTGCAGCTCCTGCTATTGAAAAGAAAGTGATTTCTTGTGGCAAAATCCATTTAATCCATTCATTTTCTGGCTTACATCAATGGATAAGGAACTGGATTAGCCACAGGTCACTCCTGTGAAAGAAACTTTTCAGTAACATCAGAAAGGACTGATAGTGATTCAATAATATAATCAAAAGTACCTTCTTTACTTATTTTTTAATTAATAATTTTTTTAACTAATAATTCTATTATCTTTTGTCTAGACATAGATGGTAGTCATGTAAGGTAGACTCCTACTACTGGGAGTAAAACTTGGGTACACTTTTTATCACAGTCCTCTCTGAGGATAGAGGGAAATAATTTAAATCTTAAAAGACAGATACAGAATTTTATAAAGGAAAGAGGCATAACAACCTCATTATGAATTTAGAAACAAGGTGTGCTTTTAATTTTACAGTTAAATCATGCTATAAACAATTCAGGAAACTTTTCCTTCAACAAAATGAGAAAATGTTTTGGAAGTGATAGGATGTCTGTAGAAGAAGCAAGGCATGAAAAGCAAGATATATTTACTTTAAAAGGCTGAAGAAAAGGAATTTATAGATTGAGTCAAATATATTTCTGAACTGTATTTATTAGATGATAGTTAAGCTTTTAAAGCCAAATTCCATCCTTTGTAACAGATTTAGGAACTGAATTCAGAACAACAATCTGCTTCAGGAATATTCAGCTTGGATAGCCAGAATCATCCTCATTGTTAGATATGTGTTACTGTAGTTAACATGTCCATAGCTTTAGTTTAATGGAAATATCTAGTAGCTTCATTATTAAAATTAAAAAAAAACACCTGTGGAAGGACCACAAACTGCCTACAGTGATCACTATCAACAATGAAGACTGATGGAAGGAGCTGGGTAATGCTAGAGACTTGTTTGAAGTTGAAGACCATTTCCCTTTGCAATACAAAGATAAGATTTTCCTAAACCTTAATAGAACACATCAGGGAATGAATATGGACAGTTCTGAACTTCTTTCATAATGTCTGAGTAACCAATAAGAAGGTTAATTCTGAGTTGTCACTACTGACCGAGTAGCATAATGGATAAAAATCATGACAGTATGTCTGTGTAGTGGGGATGTAGAGAGAGGAAGGTTTAGGGCAAGAAAAAGAAATATGAAGACTGAATTAATAGTAAATTCAAAAGAATTGTTGACCTGATAAAATAATCAAAACAAAGCTGTAATGATGAAATAGTAAGGAGCTTGTCTTATGCGCTATATATACTTTGGTCTATCAAATGGGACAAGCTGCATAAGAAAACAATTTCAGTATATTGCCTTCAAAATTAGCACTGATTTATTTTTTAATCTGATAATCTTCAATTAAAAAAAATCAATAGTAAAGGAAGAACTCCTTCAAAGTAAAAACAAGAACACTGTAAAATGTGTTCTGATTATTGAACAGAGTATTTGCTCCCAGCACTAAGCTGCTATTAAAGCCACCTTTAAGACAAAAGCAGCACTGATAAGACATTGTGTGCACCTTGAAGGATAACCTTTAATTAAGGTACTGTTTCCTAAGGACACTAGAACTTAGTTTTGATTTATTACAAAAACTGAGATAACTTGCTCTTAGTCTAATACTGTTCTTGTTCAATGACTTGTCTTTGTACATCATCTTACTTCAACCTTTAAAGATTTTAGAGCTCTGTTATGGACAGGTTTATCCTTTCAGTGAAAGGTTCTGCTCATTTTAAAAAGGTAATTGCACTGAAAAGATGAGATATTATCATCATCTGTTAGTTGGCTTCACCAAGTTTAGCATCTGTGACCTAGACTAAGACAAGCATTAATCAGAGCCTCATATAACATTTATTTCAAATCCAGTAGCCACTGTACTGTGTTTTAAGATACTTGGTATGTAAGTCCATAAACAGTTTATTACCTCTCCTTGATAATCCACCTGAATTCCCATTAAAGTTGGCATTTTAATACATTGTGTAGGAACCACCCCATCTTCCACTGATGACATGAACACATAGAAAGGCTCAAACCAAATCTTCTGAACTGAACATATTTATGATGCTTTTTAATCTGCACACTGCCTGTCTCAGTATTGAGCAGCAGGCAATATCTGCTGTTCCCTTCAGCAACTTAAGTTCAGCTGTGATTTAGTTAAAAGTAAAAACAAAACAACAACAAAAAACACGAACAAAAAAAAAAAACACCCCCCCAAAAAAAACAAACCAAAAACCAAAACAAACAAACAAGAAAAAAAACAAACAAAAAAACCCAACCAAACTCACTATCTTGTGGATAGGTTCTGGAAGCACACCAGTCAGTAATTAGGATCAAACCACCTAAAGAGATCAGCCACTACATTTTGAAACATTAGTAGCCAGTTGCCAAAAACCACCAATGGTTTTTTTTTTGATGGAGTTAATTATAAAGAAACAAAGGCAAAAGTCCACAGAAAATAAACAATGTGGCAATATATTCTTAAAATGACTTGTGAATTATGATCCAACTGCTAGTATTACCTTAGAAAAATGAACTCTGAGGAAATACTAGGGGCATGAATGGAGGGGAAGACTTTAACACCATATCAAATTTCTTGTTGTACAGGTCTTACTAGCCTCATGGGCTCTTGAACTACTTTGCTGCAGGGTTAGTTTCTGAGAATTTTGCTAAGGACCCCTCAGCCTTTAGGACTGAGTCACCTAGAATTGTGATGGGCACTCAGAACTTACCTTAGTGGCCTCTGGAAGCAAACAAAGTCCTCCTATTTCAAGTCTTTCAGCCTGATCACATTCCTTCCTAGTACTGATAAGGGATAATGTATGGCAAAGGA
>JANHFX010027082.1:20902-41617 GCA_027560015.1 Chloroceryle amazona | reverse complement strand
GGAGAAAAAAAATAATGTAATAATTTTTTTTAGGACCGTGTACATAGAAAGTGTACAAGAAAAAAAACTTTTTTTTTTGTTTTTTTTTTTTTTCATTTCATCAGAGGAATTACCTGAGTCTTTTTTGTGACAAGCATGCCATGCTTACAGATTGAAATGTGAGCTCTGTAAGCTCAGTAAGCAGTTGATGGTGTTTCCTCTTAATAGACCAAGATTTCTGGGAAGTCTTATGCTCTCAAGAAGGAGCCAGCAATGGAAAAAAGCCAAAGTTTATAAAATAACTATGATAGTACTGCAAAGGCCTGAAAAAGGAAAAGACATCATTCTACTACAGTTGCATTCTAAAATAGCATCCTGCTAGGCTATTACTGTTGCTTGTTTGTTGTTTGATTATGCTTTTATTATTCAATGCCAGTAAACAGAAGTACAGACATTTCTGCTTTATTCCAAGCTCCTTTTTACTTAGATTTTCGTAAGCGTGTCAGTATCATTAGGATTCCTCAAATATTCCAACATTGCTTGCCACATACATTCTGCAAAGCAGACTGAAAATGAAAAGCTAATTGTGCACATTTTATTGTACTGACGGAATTATCTGGACTGCTTGACAGTATCAGTATTTTGAATTTACCTTACCATGGGGGAAGGACTTAGATATTCTGTTGAAGTATCTTATTCTGAATTCTATTATACTATATTATAATGGCCCCTGGAAGAAGAACAGAAAGGGAACACTCCTGAAACTGTCCTTATTTACTCAGAAAGCTTTAGATTTATCCCTTAAAGTCTGTGAGCAAGGAGGACAAAGAAATGGAAAGCCACCTTTCCTTACTTGTTTACAGAATTAAGTGCCAAGAAAGTAAAACAATTAATTGGGTAGAATGTTTGCATAGTGAGATTATCTTGTCTTCCTGTGAGAAGGGGTAACACAGCCTTGGCACTTAGGCTCTTTATTAATGCTAAGGATGTAGTAAATTCTACATCTGTAATTAAAACCAAACAAAACTCAAGCAAAACCCAAACTATAAGTAATTTTGAAATATAATTATTTTTAATATAAAGGCTGATGAATGCCATAATAAATATTTGTATTAACGCATATTACATATGGATTTAAAATGACATCAAATTTCAGCATTATATCACAGTTCACATTGATTCCACTGTAACTTTTAATTATAAAAAACAACAATAAAAATTCTATAAGCAATCATGGTAGTTTCCAGTTAATGTTTATGCCCTCTGTCTCTTAAGTAAGTAAATAATGATTTTTACATTTTGGCTAACATGAATATAATGGACAGTATACAGCAGCTTCAAAAGGTTTCAGCAAGCAAGTGAAGTCAGTATTTTATAAAACTTACTTTGGCCACCCTGGGATTTTACTATGTTTGGCCCTATGTCTGTTCTTAGCATAACAGGAATCTCATCAAGTTCATCAAAGATGTGAAGTCCTGCACCTACGAGCAATGAACACCCTGTACTAACCATATGATATCTGCCCTAATTTTGTTCCTGTTCTGGCAGGGGTGGTTGGACTTGATGATCTTCAGAGGTGCCTTCCAACTCCTACCATTCTGTGAGTCTGTAATTCTGTGATATGGTGAAGCATCTGAAAAATATATGCTATAGAAACAATACGTACCTTCTTCTTGCTCTTAGAACAAAAGGGAAAATAACACATCAACCTTTATAAAAAGTGTCTAACTGAATGAGCAGTTTGTTAACCAAGGTGTTGGAAAAGCAAGAACCATGTCCATGATGGAACATTATTGCTGTCAAAACACATAGAACAAAACTGATTGAGAAAAAAGTCTTTCCACACTATACTGTGGTAAACAGAGATCCAAAGATGTAATCTCTATATCAGCAACATACAATCACAAATATGTTTATATATCAAGATTATAATTTTGGTAACTTCAGTAACTTTGCTATCTGGACACTAAAACTCCTCCAGTTCTGAATGATTCTAGGAAGAGATGGACAAAACCAGACTACTAAACTAAACAAACCCTCATTGAGATATCCATTTGAAAAAATAAAGTAAAATCTTCTTAGAAACATAGTCCAATCCCTAAAGCAAATACTTTGTTTGAAGTAATATTTTGACAAAAAGTGCAAATCTGTAAAATTGCATTGATAGTTTATATTGAAGTCTTTATTACCTCCAGCTGTCTTTATGTCCTTTCTGAATCTCAGCTTTTTATATATTGCTTTGTTCTTTTGATAAAACACTTTTTTTACATTACATTTTCTGAACAGGGCGGGCTTGTAACGGCAGTCTGGAAAGCCTTGATGCATGACTTTTTTGTTTGCTTTTCACTTTGTAGGGAGAATTAGTAGCAAATGGTTGTGCAAGATTTGTATCTTCCAATGCTAGAACTTTTTGTTTCAAACTTCTTTAGGGTTTGTTTGTTTGTTTGTGGTGGTGGTTTTGTTTGTGGGTTTTTGTGTGTGTGTTTTGGTTTGGTTTATTTTGTTTTGCCTTAGTTCTGGCATATTGGATTTTTGTAAGTTTTCTATGTGACCACTCCTTTAAAAGAGGTTGTTTAAAACATCCAACTTGGATGGATTTCTATTGTTCATGTCATATTAATTTACAATTCTACTTGCAGAAATGTGCTCACCAGTAGAGGATGTTGATAATTTCAGTGTTTTGAAAAAATTTACCATTATTTTTTTCCAGTAACGAACATTTCTACTCCTTTAAAACATAAAAGGACTCTTCTGCTTTTAAGCAGAAGGGATTATATAGAAAAGTATACCAAGCTAAGTTCTGATACTATTTTGCAGTTAGTAAGCACATATTGACTTTTTTAGGTCATTATTAAGCTTATTGACTGGAGAATTTAATATTTACAGTATTTTGCCAGAATCAATATGATGACCTTAAGGGTAAAGAAAAATGTCTTTGAGTCAACTAAATAACAATGTTTTCTGTTTGTGCCAGAAGTCTGACGATATTTAAATAGATTTATGGTGAAAAATTTAGAACGTAGTTATAGCTAACAGACCATCATTCTTTGTCTCGTGGAACTCCAATTTTTTCAACACAAAAAAAAATATATTTTTGAAAAAAAAATTATGACTAGTACTATCTGATGATTCAAGTCATTTTATTAGAGATAACTAACATTACATGTGAGTCCATAGACTTTAATTTCAGAGAAATTCTATTTTATGTAAAGTTTTTAACGTGATGTAATATAATGGCATATAACACAATACACTATAATAAAGGTTACTTGCCAGCTTCTTTCATATTGTCTTCAATATTCTACTTTCAGGAATATGCTTGGTTTTATTCAGTTTATTATAAAAATAAAATAAGAAGAACCAAATATTTAAAACTTTTCCAAACACCTTATAATGCACTGAATTAGCCAGGTTCATTGCTCATCAACCTCCAGAGCAAAGCAATATGCTACATAGAGGATTTTTTTCAACAAAGACACATAAAAATTAGCAAAGTTCTAATGCCATATTTTTTTTAAATAATTGTATGCTCACATAGAAATGTATAAATAACAAGTCATTATCTATTTATTTTTTAGTTATTAGTGTATTTTTTTAAGTATTATTTTTACTGTATCTGCATTATTCGCATCTTTCTTCTTTTCTTTTAGAGATTCTAAACATGAAAAATACCAGTGGAAGTCCAGCCAAGAAGCCCATATATTTTTTTCTTTTAAAATTTTCTCCATAGATCTTTAACTATTCAAACTGTTAATAGATTAGATTATGATGACCTAAAAGCTTATTTAGTCTAAGAGACAAATATAAAAAGAGAAGGGAGAAAGTGTCTGTAACAATCCACAGCACCTGTGCTGTTGCAGAGATACAGTATTTTTTAAGGAAAAAAATATGTCAGCATGTAATAGGAACTCAAGATAAAATAGCACTTACAGAAAGAGAATAAAACATCACTCTTTTGACACTTCTCATTGGTTTGGTTTTATTTTCTTCACCTCTGGATGCATATAAATTTGTCATTGTATTTTTATGTAAATAACACCAAAAGTAATTGAAAGGTACATTTAATTTCATCACAGCATGAAATAAAGACTAAAAACATTATCAGAGTTTGTGTCTTACTCTCTAAGAGCCTGAGCACACAGACTTAACTCTTTAGTCTTCTTCTCTTGCCTTATTACCTTCTTTACCTAAAACCTGCATTTGTACAGACTGTTATCTTTACTAACTTTTTCAGCGAACATAGCAAGAATAATGAGGAAAGTAAAAACAGAAGAGCTGTATAATGTCAAGTGAAAAGTTAATGCAATGGAAGTTCATTTTTTCTGAGTCTAGCAATAGCCAAATGCAGATGACTAGCAAAAAGTAACAGGCTGGGGCAGCCACGAAATACTCTCCTAGAGTACCTTCCTAGTCTCCAACTATTTTGAGCATAAACATATTTTGAGCAAGAAGTACTTTCTATGTATTTGAAATCCTGGATTGTTGCTTGCTCTCCCTCATGTTTGTCCAACCTGCCTTTTGATCCCATGTAATGTAAATTGCTACAAGGCAGATTGTGATTAATACTACTTTCAGGCAAATGCTGTTTGTTTCAGATGTTACACAAAACCTCTAAACAATTCTGATCATACTAAACTATGGACAGTGTATTTAAGACTATTACCCAATATGTAGCCACAGGCAGAATTTTGGTTTGGAACTGGTTAATGATTGCCTGATTTGAAAGAGTGTAAAGGTATAGGAACTTATCCAGGCTATCTGCAGTAGACCACTGTTCAGCCTCCACACATCCATAATCTTAACAGTGTGTTTTCTTATTTATTTTAGTGATTTTAAAGCATGTAAATATTGCCTAAAAGGACTGATTAAGATTAAAAAAAACCACTCCAACAAACAAACAAACAAACAAACTCCAGGGAAATAGTGGACAAATAAAATCAAACAACACAGACACCACAAACTAAGCAATTGCATAAGAGGGAGAATGAAGGCAAATATGAAAACAAGATCTGAACAAATTGTAGGAATGTATATCCAGTATATTTTTCCCATATTATACAGAAAGTCACTAAAACTCAACTGATGAAAAGCATTTATTTTTTAAAATAATAATTTTTAGATAAAGTTCATCAAAGTAATAACAACATAGTAAATATTTATTTTCCTCCACTTTATATCTTTAAAAGAAAAAAAAAGGATAAGCATGTAATGTAAATAATATTTATTAATATGTGTGACAACTATTAAAAAAATAATCTGATGCAATTAGAAAATCAAATTATCTGATTGCGGCACTTTTAGTAGAGATGAAAGCTGAACCTTCATTAAAAAAATACGAACTGCAAAGTAACAGCTGTATGACTTGACTAAGGGAACAGTTTCAGGTGCTTCTGTGAATTTTGAATGGCTTTTCAAAGGTCTAATTTGATGAGATTATTCAAGATAATTTTTCAGATTCTCAGCCATAAGGTTTGACTTTTATGGTATTTTGACTGGGAATATCAGTCACCTCTGATCTGAACCCTGAGGTACAGAAAATAATGAGATGTTGAGGTTAGAGTTGATATTCAGGAAATAACTTAATACACTGAGTAGAAACATATTTACAGAAATAACAAATGAATGAATGAATGAATAAGTGAATGTATGGAAGAGAATTAGAATGTGCCATGATTTTTTTTGGCAGAAGAATACTTATAGAAGTTTATGGGTCTTCTCTGTTCAAGTAAAACAACAGGCAAATTGTTCCACTTTTTTGTGTATACTGAAACTATGGCTTGAAAGACATTCTGTTTCTCAGATGGTGGGAGAAATGGACAAATTTACAAATTTTTCCCATGCAAATCGCACAGAACTCATGCAATACTTGAAAATCTAGTTTAAATAGTATCTTAAAGAAAATTAAATAACATCTTAATTTTTTTTTTTTACCTCACTCCCAGATCTTCTCAAGAATAAGTTGGTTTGTTTTATTGTGTGCAGGGAGCTGCATCTGGCTAAGCAAAAGGACAACATTTCTGTCATTTCCAAGCATTTGCTATTGTGTCTTTAAATTCTTTATCAGAGAATTAGACAGAGACTTATGTTGTTCTGTGAGCACCATTTAAGTGGCATTTATTTTTACCTTTAAGTCCTGCATATTGCAGGACTGCACTCAGCCCTATGTCCTATTCACTCTACAATCTAACCAAGCCTTTGTGCTCTTTAAGATCCTATCAAAGTAGTATTGAGCCACAAACTTGCTATTTGCCTGCTTAACCATAATTTGACTCATTGACCTAATGTCAAAACATAAGGAAACAGAAGAAATACATAGCATCCAGTGCAAGATGATCATAAAAGCATA
The DNA here is from genome assembly GCA_027560015.1 of Chloroceryle amazona. NCBI lineage: Eukaryota > Metazoa > Chordata > Aves > Coraciiformes > Cerylidae > Chloroceryle > Chloroceryle amazona. The sequence goes on along the minus strand of JANHFX010027082.1, from coordinate 35,292 downwards.
GTTTGAAATATAAAAAACCAAACAAACAAACAACCCACAAACCAACCAAAAAGGGCAGACTACTGCTCCAGAACAGAATTAAGCTAGTATTTCTCCTTCATTCATTAAAAGCTGAAGGAAAATACTTCCTTTTTTTCCCCTTCTTCCTCCCCATCCAACTCCTCAAAATACATTTTTTTTTCCTTCTACAGTAATGAGCTAAGATCAAAACTAGTTCTTAAAACAGATGACTGTATGGCCAGATTTCATAGATAATTAATGAGAATGAAAGAGATATGAGTGGGTGCCAGTAGGAGAGTAGTGAAATGGTAATGTTCAGATAGTATGTGATTTTGGAAAACTTCATTTGTGGACTGATAAAAATTCAGATATTCAAATATTAGTTAGAAAATGAATGCCATAATGAACTGCACATATAGAACTATTCCATTAATTAAATTTATCTGTTGTTTTACATTGGCCACTTCCTTAAAAATATAATGCATTTCTAGACATAAACACAGGTGTTAATTTCAGATATGACTGAGTCAAATAGGTTTCTTCTGTATTCTACTGATAATTGACTATTTTCAGTAGATATAAATCAAGCAGATTAGTTCTCTTAACTGAATGTTCTTTAAAATACATTAAATAGTCTTTGAGATTCATATGGGGCAAGCTCTCTTTGCATTCTCAAATACATCAGAAGAAAAAAAAAAGACCTCCTCCAAACTACAGTTTCCTCATACTCTTGCTACAGAGTGTATCTTCCTCTGGGATTTCTTTTTCCAGGAAATTCTTCCTTCTTTCTTCAAGAATGAGAATTTTGCTTATGTAAGGATGGTGAAAAAAAAGCTGTTGCTGGTCTAAAAGTTTCCTGTGTCCACCTCTGAAAAATACTGAGAGCTTTGTGTGAAATCAACTGAGTAGCAACTCAAAATTCAAAATTTCAGAGTAATTTTTAATGCTTTGGGGATTTTAAATAAATATGTAGAAACACTTTTAGTCACAACAGTTGTAATAGAAAATAAGATCATTGCAGAGGATACGACAAAAAAACCCTGAGATCTTCAGAATATCAGAAGTGTCTTCATCTTTTCTGATAAATGAATGCTTGCATCATACTGTTTGTACGCATCCTTTTACATATTGTAGATGACAGTCTTGTCTGAAAAAGCTAAAAAAAAGTGATATAGCTTATACATTAAAATTTTCTATAAATTATAAAACATTCATGAGGAGTAATCCAATATTTTTCTTTACTGCATATTAGACCTAATCAAAACTTTTAAACAAAAGCATGTTGCTCCTTAAAGAAGAGGAAATTAATTTATTTGTTCTTCCTCGGTATTCAGGCATGTTCAGAGATTTTACCAGATTATATCAGATGAGAAAATACATTATGTAGCTAGGCCATGCATATTTAAAATTAGCTTTCATTTTCATGCAAAATTAGCTGATTGTCCTTGAAATTCCCTCATCTTCTTAATGCTCTATAATGAGAAAGACAACAACAATTATATCATTTTAGAAAAGAGAATAAAATTCTCAATTAATTCTTCAAATTTATAATTATTAGAGACAATCAAAATTAAGAAGCATAAAAGCTGTACTGCTGCCTTATTGCCATATGTAATAGTACTATAAGGGAGAGTTGCAATTATGTTGTACACCTAAATGAAACAAAATGAAACAAAACAAAGTAAAAAAAAAAAATGACTATGCATTGCTGACCCTTGTGCCTGCATTATATCAAAAAAAATAATAATCCTCGTTGACAAAAGCTGAAAAAGCCACAGTAAAAATGGAGTAACACAATAATCAAGATATAGTATAATTAAATTAAACTATAAAATAAAGATAAGCAATTATAACAGTAACCATAGAGATCCATAATGTTACTCTTAGTCTGAAAGCATTTAATGGATCTTTTTTGTTGTTGTTGTAAAGTTACTGAAATCTATTTGAAATAAGAATAAACTGAATTCTTTTTCAATGAGTAGTTAGTGCTATTAAAGGTTTATACCTAAAGGTGAATATCAAATAAAAGGGCATTGCCCATTTTATAGAATTATATTATAAATGTCATTCCACAAATAGATTCAGGTAAATGCAACTTTCAACTCTCTTTTATAATATCTTTATCTTTAGAAAACTTACAGTTGAATTCTCATATCACTGCAAGAAAACAGCAGAACAGAAAACAAATATAAGTTTGGGAAAATGGTTTTGGTACCTGTAAGATTGGACAATGGGGACAAGCCTTTAGAGCTTCACTTGAAACAATATGCTTATTTCCAGCTGTTGCATTGACTCAGTATATGTGGCATTTACATTGGCAATCAGGTTTATAAGTCTGATGGCTAATGAACCCCAGTGAATATACAAATGATTGTTATCTCTTCTAAGATCAGTTAAAGGTATTCATGATGTTTTAGATTTTATGATAGGTCAATGTCCTTTTAAATTTTGCTGTTTTCAAATGTCTTTTTTTATTTTGGAAAGAATTGAGTAAAGGGATACATTCAATAATGAAATAATTAATAGCAAATAATAAAATTACCTTGGACTATGAAAAAACGCCCATATAATACAATATTTAAAATGCACAGTGCTGTTAATTATAGGATGTTTATTTGCATGACGATATAGATGCAGGAAATCTGGGGGTGATCTGAAAGTGTCATGAGTCTGATACACAAATTGGTGAACCTAAAAAGAGTCATATTGCATAAAAACTTGCAGAGATAAATTAACTGATTTTGGGTTTTGTGTAGGCTCCAGTTCCTTTGAATTTGTGCTTGAGAATGTAGATTGAATTTGGAAAGCAGTTGAAATGATGCATGACCCATCCCCTGTATAAATCTAAAGAAATTATGCATGCTTACATGTACCTAGTGTTTGAGAACTTTAGGATTAAATATACACTATTTATTACAAATGTTGCTTTGATTATGTTTGGAGTGTTTCTGGTGATAAGAAACCAAAGTATGGATTTCACACAAAAAAAAAATCACATAAAAGTTCGAAACCACACATGCATTATTTAGTATGAGAAGGCATATGATGGCAGTCCTTAAAAATACAGACGAGTTTTGTGAAATGAAAATAATAATTTCTTCTTTATGTGTGTGGTAGATAAGGCAAAGGCTGATGGGTTCATATTATGGGATAAAAGAGTCACGTTAGATACAAGAAGCTTTATTGTGATAAAGTTAATGAAACAGAAGGATACATTGATTTGAACAGCGTTGGTGTGCTCCTCATATATAGTCCTTAAGGACAAAATAAACTATAGGAACTAAATAAACAGGCCTTGCCCTAGCGCATGATGAATATTCAAGATCTAGCACTTTTTCCTTCTATTGTACTTTAAGACCATTCCTTTGAAAAAGAGAAAAAAAGTGTTTCTGAGACTGTTTAAAATTGTCAAGTGGTAGCTTAGCTACTTATTTCTTGGTGAAACTGGTGTTATGTTAATTTAGAAGATAATCTGATTTTCTTTACACCTTTTTTTTTTTTTTTCCCCCCCCAGAACAGGAAGTAGCCAGTGTCATTTACAGTTCTCTAGACTTCTCTGCCTTCTAAAATGTCATTGATTTGTGTAGACTTTGAACATGACAATCCTTTGTGTTCTATGGCTTTCAGTACCTCATGTGAGGGACTACATGTATCATGTATTTTACTTAAAATACAGTTTGGTCTTTAGCAGAATCACACTGAATTTAAAAGACAGACTATTACTGATTTCTAACCTACTTTGGATCCTACTTTTTGTGAAGTACCATATTTCCTTTGAAAAGTTTCATGTATAATAATTATATATAATATGCTTTACCACCACCTCTGACTGACTTCAGTGCAGTACAGATTAGCACGGCATACAGCTGAAGCACCAGAGGTAATTTAAAGACACTCTAATCAATAACAAATCATTTTTACATATTTGATGCAGCTATGTGAATTTCTGTCTCTTTATGAATGCCTTCTTCAAAAGTAATTTATTTTTTTTTCAGGTGAATCAGATATGTTTCATATTCATCCAGATGCCCTGAAGATGGGACTAAGGCAATATATATAATACATATGAACATCAGCTCCCTTGGATATTACTGCAAATATGTATTCCCAAACATCAAAAATATTAGTTACCTAGGCTTGTGTAAGTTCTAATTTAGACGGTTACTCTGTTCTTCAGAAACTCCAGTTATTAATTTTAATAATTAATAATTCTTATTAATACAATTGCTATTTTATTCCATAGAATAATTGGGGTATTGGCAGAAGATAAAGTTGGCTAGAGCATGTTTTAATATGTGAATAATGCCTTCATTGAAGTATATTGTTTGCCACAACAAAAGGATTGCAATTAAAAGATGATATGCTTTAAAATATGCAGGTATTTTAAAAATAAGAGATATTTTACCTTCAAGTAGTATTACTGTATTACAGTTTACAGAGTAAGATATATCCTCTGTTCTGCCTCTGTGTAGTACTATATTATTCAGCTCAATAAAAGACATAATAATAAAATAATACTAATGAGAATACCTTGGTTTTGCCTGAGGCATAAAGTTCTAACACCATTTACTATGTAATAGTTTTACGTTCTTACTAAATCCAGGGATTTAAAGACTGATTTTTCAAGGTACAAAAACCCTACTGCTAGTCAATTAGTTCTTGCATTTTATTGTTCATTTTAAGCTTTGTCCCCTGCAAATGTATACACTTGTCTGCATGGCAAAATATTACACCAGCAGATTACATTGTTGTTAAATGAACAGCAGTTTATGTTTAGTTATTTCAAATAATGCAGTTTACCTGAGTTTCTAGATTTTGATGTACTTCACACCTAAATGTGGTGACTTTTTTATTTATTCTTGATCCTCACAAAGTTCAGCCACGAGCTCTGCTTCAGGGGAAGCAGAGAACAGAGATCAGCAGTTGTTTCTTGTAAGGCCTGTATTTTCTATTGCTGATTTTTTGTTGTTGTTAATAGATTTAATTGTGTACTACCAACAGGTTAATATTTTTTATTCAAAGACATAAAAAATTTAAATCTATGTTCATCTGTCTCTGGAGACACAACATCTGTAGAGATGGGTAAGTCCATAGTGGTCAAAGTCTGAAATAAGAAAATGGATCATCAGTTTCTGCTACTTCTGTTTAAGGTATGTTACTGGTGAGGAAATGGTCACTATTATTGGTTCAGAGGATATGAATATGTAGTTTACTTGCCAGTGCTCTCACTGGCACTCACCAAAAGATAATTCTTGCACTGGTTCTTGATTTTGGAGTTTCTCTACTTTAGGCCATAATGTGTAATATAAAATATGTACAATCTTTTAAACAAGAAAAGCATCCATACCTCTCCCTCTCTGATGTTTGCCCTAATAGAAGAATACTTTCTGTTGTTTTCAGAGTGGTTTTAAATCTCTTCTACAGTGATATAGCTTCTTTGGGAGGGCTGGGGGCTGTTCATCGTTATCAGAGTGTGCATTTTCCTAACTTTCCTCACAAGCTAAATCTGTCAACACAGTGGGCATATACCCACATTCCTGGGACTTTGCTTGAACTCAGGACCAGCTTTGATATTGCAACTGTGATGCACTGCAGAGGGCTGCACAGCTGCCAAAGAGCTGTGAGAACCCCTGAAGTGTATGTCACTCCTTTTTCCTTCTCTCTGGAAGTGCTTTGCAGCTGGGCACTTGTTTTTGGTCCGTTTCTGAGCTACACTGCAGCTCCACCTGTGCAGAGCCATATCCTTTGTTGGATCTGGACCCTGAATTTCATCCACAAATGTGACTACCTGGTTTGACCTCAGACAAGACCCATCATTATGGACTTGCTGATGACTATGGGACTTATCCTGGGTACCACCACCAGGTCTGACACTCTCTTTTACTTGTGTAATTTCTGCCCCAGCTTCACATTGTAACCTTCCCCATCACTATGGACTTGTATGGTGATCTGTATTCTTGGCTGACTTTAGCTGCTGCCCCTGGGTCTGCCCTGCCCCACTTGCTGGGATTCACTGGGACATGGCCCACTCCTCCTATTCCCTTATAAAATCATTCTTCTGAGAATAATTAAAATATCTTTGACCAATAAAGGATATGAATGTTAATTTCTGGATCAGTTGGAGATAACATCATTGGACAAGTGTGAAATGAAGACTGGAGGTGATTTTAAAAATTAAAAATCATACTAAGGCTGCAGCGTCGTTCACACATAAGGAAAGGTAGAACAACAGAGAAACTTCCAGAGGTAGCACGCAACTGGTATGCCACAACAGTTCCCTAGGTAACACTGCTTGCAAGCAGTGTGGGGGATGGAGTGAAGATTCCACCACCAGGCCCTGCGAAGTTACAACACAATTGGGAACTTGATGGTCCTGCAGAATTGATAAGCTGCCTGTTTGCGACCCTCGGCCAACAGTCTGTCAGTTTTTGACAAAGTACTGTCCTTTGTGCGAACTTTGCTCATTATAACGTCATTATAATACCAGAACACACCTCCAGCCCAAAGGCTACCCACCTCCAAGGTGGGACCACCCCTCTCTGAGTTTGTGCAGTGAATTTGCTTTGGCTATAGCTTTGAAGGTGAAGCAAGACGAATTTACACCAATCATAATAAAGGTATTTATGACTAGAGTCACTCAAGCTCCACCGTGAAGGTAAAAATTATTATTAAAATGGTAAGGAGGGATGTTAGGGAAGACATTATCATGGACAAGACAGAGCAGACATCATCTCTGACTCCTGGGATCAGTCGATGAGCTGAACTTTGCTTCCCCCCCTTAGGGATGCCTTTGGGTAAGATCTGGACTTTAAAACTTAGAAACTTCTTAAGCTGCTCATCTGTATAATATATATATATATATATATACTTTGCAGACAGTGTATTTATCACTGGCAATCCATAAGAACTTGTGTTTCTGTTGCTCTCAATAAACTGTACTTTTTCATGCTGCTAGTCACAGTAGTTCTCTCATTGGGTGCCGTCAGATCTTTACTGGCCTCATGGTACCGTGGAGTGTGACTAGGCAGGAAATGCAGGGGGCTATTAGTGAATCCGGATCCATTTTAGTTCAGATGTACTGAACGTGACCGAACTGGGATCTGAGCCATGATAGTCAGGATACACTGAATGCGACTGGACTAATAGTACCAGACTAACAGTGCCCTATTAGTGAATCCATGCTGTGGTAATTCAGCCAGACTGAACGCGACCGGACTAATAGTGCCAAACTGGACATCACTCAGAATCTAAACCTAGCCACCCTCAACCCCTCATATCTGAGGACCAGATGGAACATATGGGGGTTTATTTTCTGCCAAATTATTTTACCCTTTTCACATGACAACAAGCCACCTGTGTTCCAGGTAAGTTGTCCAATGATGATACCACAAAAAAACCCAAAACACATTCTTTTAAAGGAAAATGCAGCAGCTACTGATTGACCAATTGTCATTGTATTTGGGAAAGCATGTACTGCTACTAGAAAGGCAGGCATACATTGCAGGCACCTAATTGAGGCTTGTGAGTAGAAGAATGTCAACTTTTTGGATCTCCAGTGCATCAGTAATTATATATTTAAAATTTATAAAACTGAAACAACTATTGAAAATGTACTTCAGTCCCCTTTTGACATGTTAAGGCTACAAATTGCCATGACTTTGAAGCTCACACAAAAGTTGAATAAGTTTTAGGATGAGGTACCTAAATACTTTGCAAGTTCTACATTAAAAAAAGGTCATGCGTACACTGTACTATGGAGTATAATATATTAATCTTACCTCCAGAAACATAGCAGTATATCTGTACAATTTTTAGAGTATGTCTATTTTAATTAAGCGTGTTGAGAAATAGGCCTCATTAGTCCAGGTACAGTGTCACCCTCCAATGACTATCCTGCTTTTGGGACCTGAACTCACAATCCTTTATGGTATGTCACAGCATGATACAAATGTACTGGCTCAGACTGAAACTAGCTTGGAGGTGTCTCATGAAATTACCCTTCAGTTCTGCATTGTACAAATCATGCAGTGTTATTTGAAAAAGATCAAATCTGGGATAAAAAGGATGTAAGATACAGTAAAATTTTTTTTAGCACAACTGTGATTCTTGTTGTATCTAGGAAACAAATTTTTGGCTCACACAGTATTATAGTTCTTTACAAATAGGGTAAATGAAAATAGAATGTTATACATTGCTGACAAGAACATGAAGAAAGATGATGGATTCTGTAAATTGTTCATAATTATAACACTTCATTTGAATTATCATCTTTCAGAGCACTAAAAGGTAGGCAATTCTGATTTGTCTTGGAAGACTCCCTGGTTTGTCCATACTTTCCATTCTACTATTACACAAATCCATTAAACATGCTTGACAAATGCATTATTATTTATGGAAACATTTGTGAAGGAACTCTAATATGAATATTCAAATTTTGCACAGATGTTTACATATAAACATTAGGTAGATTTTCAAACTGAGTAGTTTATATATCACCTACATATTAAATTCCTGTGTAGCAAAATAAAAAATCTGGAAAAGACAAATCAAATCAAGACATTTTTTTGAATCTTTGTTAAGTTTTTCAGCATTTCATTGTTCCAAAACAAACTGTTTTTTAATGTAAACAATTTTTTTTTTTTAATATCTGCTTTTGATACACAGAGACTATTATCCCTTATAGTGGTGCCAGAAACTTTCCTACTTGAGTTACTGGAGATCCACAGTAAGAGCATCATTTATTGAAAAGCCATTTTTATAACTTACTCTGAGACTAACACAAACAAAAAAGTGTTTCTAAGGTTTCTAAATGGATCAGTCATTATAATATCCTTTAAGAGCTGAGTTTGAACAACCTTTCACCTCCTCAGATGCAAAGAATATACATGAAAGGAAAGAAGATATGTTTTTCTCTGTTACAGAGAAATATGAGCAAAAAGATGATCATTAAACCTCCTAGGGAAAGCAACTGCTGCTGTGTAGTTTTTGTCTTAGTGGACATTTATAACAGTAGTCAAACACACAAATTAAATTAGAAGAAAATAATATATTTATTTAATTAATTTATTTGGACTTATGCCATAAAACAAACAGCAGCAGAACTGATTCTTGCTTATTGTCTGATTGATTTTGTTTTCATACAGAAAGGTGGAAAAGGAAAATTGCTTTACATGTGTCACATGCATATGAAAACATTTTGTCAGGTCTGTAAGAACACAAAAATTTGGTTTCTATTACATAGAAAAACATACCTTCTGGTAACTCCATGAAGATTCTGCTGAAGAGCTTTTGCCTAATTTTTCTATATTGTGCATCCAAAGTAAAAACACACTGATGTCACCCTTATTTGTGGCTCAAGGATGATAAGGTTGTTTATAGAGCTGATGACATAAATACTTCACTGTGGAATCATCACACTGTAAGAATGGAAAATTCTTTCTCTGTGGTCTGATTTTATGCACTGGGATAGCAGAAACACCTTTCTTTTAATTTGAAAAGGATTGTTCTGTTGGAAAGAGAGACAAAAATAGGGAATTTGAACTTGAATTCATTAAATAAATAATTAGGATGAAAGACTGCCTGATTTTGTGTGCATGGACCTAGATATGAAATTAATTTATTTATCTTTTCTTTTCCAGAAGAAGGAGGCACTTAACAAAACAGGTCCTGCTACTGAATTGCCTTAAATCCCAACTCACACCAGCATGTTGATGGAACCATTTTGTGATCTCAAAACTCCCTCCTGACTTACCTCCAGAATTTTCCAGTCCCTCTCCTGGAAAACACCAGCTGGAGACATAAAGAGCCTCACTTTGAGGGAATGGCTTTTTACCTAAAAATATTCTTAATTTAATCAAAATAAATAGTAATATTACACTTTTGTTTGAAAAGTATTAGATTTTGTGGTTTTAAGTTTCCAGACAAATTATTAGAATAATTCTGAGGCTTAGCGGGGAATTTAAGAACAAAATGATCTGAAATCATGTTACAGTGACTACCTTAAGTTCTGCTGAAATAATTACTGATTTGCTATATGTTGGATCTGTTCAGACAAAAACTCAGTGGATCATCTTCCTGTCAGACTGTCAGTTTTGTTCATTTCAGATGATTTTAGGTATAAGCTGATTTCCTATTGTAAATTAAACCAGCTGGATAGCTTTTCTGGAAGGCAGTTTTGGAATAACACACCTGAATTCCACCTAAACTGTGTTTTCCATCATTAAACTGTATTCAGAATCTTACTAATTCTGTATTATCTAATCATTGGAACATAATTCAATAAAATATGCAAACGTGTTTAACTGAAGATTATGCAATATTGTAAAAACACTTTCATATATAGAAGGTTACATACTTCTTTGCATGATGAAGAAGTCTCAGATGCTAACACACTGATGAGATAGGTATCTGCTACAGTGGTCAGGGTCTTGTGGTAGTGAATATTCTGACTATTCTAAGTTTTGTAGAACATTGCTCTAGTTACCCAGAATGAGTGTCTCTGTGAGAAAATACACTGAATCATATGTGGTTTTCATATTTCCTTTTCGATTTAACTGTCATGTTATAAAGATGAATTTTCATTCTCTTTGTTTATCAACATTCAATTTGATTCCTCCCTTGTTCATACTCATAGGTGCACACACACACACATAAACAGACATTGCATTCATATTGCAACGAAGCCTCAAGGATGAGTGAGTAGATCAAATATCAAGTGCAATTTCTGTGGGCTACATAAACACCTCTTATTAATGTATGTAAAATGTGAAGAGAGGTTGTAATGAAGATGGATCCAGACTCTTTTCAGTGGTGCCCGGTGTCAGAACAAGAGGCAAGGGACTGAGACATAGGAGGTTCCATCTGAACATAAGAAAATACTTTTTTTTTTACTGTGATGGTGATTAAGCACATGTTCTCAGAGAGGTTGAGGAGTGTCCATCTTTGGGGACATTTAAAAGACATCTGAACATGGTCCAGGACAACTGGCTCTCAGTTATCCTGCTTTTGTGTAGAGAAATGAACCAGATGACCTCCAGAGGTACTTTCCATCTTCAACTATTCCGTGGTTCTATTATCTTTCATGTGGAACTAAGAACTTACTATTAATCAGTCTAATTTAATTATTTGCAATCTGATAAAAATATGAATCTAGTTAAAATTATACTAACAGTTTAAATCCAAATTATTGACTTACTGAAGGGAAATAATTGCTTTTGAAAATATGGAAATTTACGACTGCATTTCAAAATAATCTGATTTTCTACTGAAGACTATGCAAATTATTCCACTGAAAGTATCAATGTTAAATTGTTTTGTGTGAGAACTTAGTGGCTCTGTCTGTCCCAGATAAGCCAACTGGAAAATAAAACACAGAACTCAGAATTTTGACATTTCTAAAATGGGATGTTTGAGACAAAATTCCCAAATCTGCACAGTCTGCCTAGAACTGTGCTCTAAATGCTTCCAGATTCCATGTAAGAGTGGAAATTCTGGGATCTCTAGATGTAGTCTCTATCATCAGAACAATGTCCCAGAGCCAGGTATTTGGAAACTCATCAAAACAAAAAATTCTTATAAACCTTCTGTTTCAACAAATAGTATATTCCGTAAGAATTCTTCCACTGTAGAGTTCTTTTAAGTTTGAAGAGTTTTGTCATAGGATGGGGAAAATGAGGAGGTGCTCTTTTGGTCTCTTCTTGCTTTATGTTTACGATCTCATCAACAATAAAAAGGAGGAAAAGTGTTATAAATGCACAGGAAAAGACCCAACGTTACCTTTTTTTCCTGGTCTAGCAAATCAACAAACCAAGAGAAAGTCTGCATTTGTCTGGTAAAATTTACCATGTATTCATATTTTGTAAACTTTTGCCATTTTGCCTGAATTTCATCTTTTTTTTTTTTTTTTTCCTAAAACTATTATACATAGAAGTCAGATGAATGGACTTCTGTTTGCCTGTATCACTTTTTTCTCATCTCTTTTTTTAAATGCAGATGGTACATTTACCAGTCTCCAGTCACACAATGCAACTTCTGTTTCAACATGAAAGCCTTCCAGGTAGTTCACCGATTACTAAATTATTATCTAAACTATTCAAATCCTCCAAGTTCGGCCCATCACAGAGAAATATTAGTATGCACTTAAAAATAAAATAGGACATATTCACTAATGACATAGTGATGTATCTGCCTTTTGCAATTGATTTTTAAACTGATTCCCTTCAGGCAAATACAGTGTCATCACAAACACATGGTTTGCTTAGCAGAGATACAATCAGTGAGGATATTCTTCTTGGATTTATTTCAGCTGGTATGCCTGAAGTGTGAGATATTTTACAACTGTATAGTAGCCAAAAGGACAGGACCTTACCAGAAAAATGGTAATTCATGAACACCCAAAGCTGCTTATCAGTGTTAACCAAGAAGTATATGCATACACACAAAAAAGTGTCACTAAAATATTGCAACTTCCACAGTTTTGTCTTCTTCTCTTTAAGGTATTTACTATTTCCTCATACAATTAAGGTAACGTCCAGTGAAAAATGAAGATTTTGAAATATCTGATGCCAATAAAGTAGTCTACACAGTATTTATTTAGTTATATAGAGAGTTCATCTCTTGATAGCTGTAACAGCAAAAAAAACCCCACAAACGTTCTTTCTATTGTAAAGATGAACAGAGAAATCTTTTGAATCTTCTACAAAAAAAGCAGAGAAAAATGTGAAAATTGAACTAAAATTTCCTCTGCTGCAATGGTGGAAAGCTTGGAGTTGATTACTGTTGTGTTTTACCCTACTTGATACTGAAATTGTCTAGCACTGAAGTTAAACACCAGTATTTCCATTCCTGAAAATTAAATTTTTAGTTGAAAGGCACTGATTCTTCCTGTATCTTTCCATGCAGGATTAAAGCACTTTTTAGTACACAGTACTTTCTTCCTTTGAAAATGCTTTAATTCTGCAATGAAATTTGTAAACAATAAAGAGTTCATTTAGGAGGAAAGATGGCTGGACAATATTTCATGTATATAGGTAATTAGGAAATGTGTGCAGTCTTTTCCTTTGCTAGCTAAAGAATAAGTCAGAGCTTTCACCTCAGCTTTGAATGCATTTAGTGTTAGTTTAATAATCCTATCTAATAGAAGTATTAGATATGGAAAAATTGACATTTTATACGTGGTGTTTATCCATGATTTTGAATGAGAAATGCTATTCATTTTAAGCTTTACTATTTTTAGAACTTCTGAAAAACATTATTTTTATTTTTGTGAACCTAACTGTAATATACTTACTATGGTCTAGCTTTAAGTTAATCATCTTTAACTATGGATGAATTGTTTAGATACTGCTCTGCCAAATTTGCATATGTAGGATTTATTCATACTAACAATTTTCTTTTTTTATGCCTGCTTTTTTATTTTACTTATCCATGTGAGGAACTGGCTTTTATAAATCATTCTTGTTTCATTCTTCCATGTACAGTTACTAAAAACCTTTCAGAAATTTGTATGTGGAGTATGGGCAACAAAGATAGCACTAAAAAAAAAAAAAAAAAAAGAACATCTGTGCATGGCTTTATTCTACAAGTCTAATAAAAAATGATTTCACAGATTGCAGTTAGAAGCAGTGATTATTGAACAAAGTCTTCCCCAAAGCACTCTGATTTTCCTTTAGAGTAACACCTCTATGCAGAGCTGAGCACTTTCATATTTGGAATGTACAGTCAACTGTGACAATAGGCATCCTGAAATTCAGATGATAGAACTATAGAAAATCCTAATAGTAATATGGCCTTCTGTGGGGATTATTCAAGGATATAAAAAAAAAAAAAAAGAAAAAATGAAAATGAAAGAAAAATGAAAGAAAAATGCTTTTCAGTATGACTTTGTCTATATCTAAAGGCTCTGCTTTAGGGTAACACAAGAATTGAATAGCTGTAGTTCAGAGACTGACTGCCCAGAGGACTACAAGGCAAACAAAATTTAGAAATTATCTCTTTGCATTTTTAGCCTGTGTTTTCATTACTTCAGTAGTGCTACAGGGCACAGAGAGACTCAGTGGATTAGACTTTGTATATTATGCTGTAGATTTGAATCTCTTGTTTGGAATGAATTGTTACTACTTTTCATAGTTATAGATATTTTTATAAAGATCAGGTTGTGGGTTGTTTGGTTTTTTTATTCCATTAGCTTTTCTTATCTTATTTTTCCAGTTAAGAATTTAAATTGTTTTATCAGTACAAAACTCCAGCCTCATCACTCTCTTCAACTACCTGAAGGGAAGTTATAGTCAGGTGGGGGTTGGCCTCTTCTCCCAAGCAACCCACAACAGGACAAGGGGACATGGGCTCAAGCTCTGCCAGGGGAAGTTTAGGTTAGATGTTAGGAAGAAATT
>JANHFX010027082.1:0-20802 GCA_027560015.1 Chloroceryle amazona | reverse complement strand
GAGTTGGATCAGGGGTTGGACTCGATGATCTTGGAGGTCTTTTCCAACCCAATCTATTCTATGATTCTATTCTATGATCATATAGGATCGCTCTCTACCTCACAGTTTTTGGGTTTTTATTCTTGTTTGTTGGTTTTGGTGGTGGGGGTGTTTTGATTTTGTTGTTGTTGTTTTTTTTTTTCCCCTAGAAACAAATGATTCAGAATTAAGGTATATAGGTTTTATTATGCAGGTGGTTTAGCTAAGAATAATAAGCATGAATCTATGGCAAAGATCATGGTCTGAAATTTCCCCTGGAGCCTGCTTGACTGATGACCTTTTTGTCCCCCACAGCAATGAATCTTCCTCTAAACAACAACCATTCTCCCATGAGAGCATAAAATCTTCAATATGAAGCAAGTAAAAAATTTCTTATGTTATGAATGGCTTCCATACTTCTCGGTGAGGCCATATAAGACTAACTGCACTATCAGCTGCCCTGGGCATTTCTACCGGCTCATGATGCAGCAAGGTCATAGAGGCCAAAGGCCAAAGTACAGGCTAAAAATGTATGCAGGATGTGTAGTAATGCAGAATAGAACTTTCACTAAGCTTTCCAAATAGCAGTTGTGGTGAAAGTGCTTGCATCTTCTCCCTGTGTGTCTGCTCTAGGTGACTCTACTGCAGGTGACTCTTCAATGCTGTTGAAAACAACTTTTTCCATTACTGCTGTTTTCAGCAACCTACGGCCCTAAGGAACACCTATATTGTATTCTTTTTGACTCACAGTATCCACTTGGACTTAACCTCTGCCCCATAGCGTTAATCTTTCAGTCAATGTCAAAAGAGTACAAATAGTAAAAATGTACTTAAGAATAACTGAGTCAGTGTCTATGACAGAGCAATATAATAAAGTTTTTCCCGGAATGTTATGAAGTCATGTAGCAGAACAGATTTATCAGTCCATATTGGAGAATGAAGATTTCTATGAAACAAAGGAGGTGATGAGAAGAAATCTTATGTTAGATCAAGTGATTTATTATGGTGTAGCAATAGACTTGTAATTATTACATCATAAGGAGATAAACAAGGGAACTTGTAGGCCTATTAGAAAATGTTATTTCAAAAACTGGAAGTGAAAATGTTTAAACTGTGGCTGTGAAAAGAAGCATTATTTTGTTATTTGTTTAATTGTTTTAAATAAAGATTTACATAAGATGATTAAGAGGTTTGGATAGAGGATGATAAGGACTTTTATAGCCTCTGAGACAACATAGAACTTCTATTAGTGTTCTTGAGGTTTTGTAAAATACAATTGTAAATGCTCAAAAAATATTTTTTATTATATGGATATTTTAAGAAGAGCTGTTCTTTATTATTTATTTTGTCATCTTTCATCACAAAGGCAATGTTTTTAAGCTCCATGATTTTCCATTTACATGTATTTTTAAAAAAGAGATGTCATTGTGTAAGTTTATGGCTGCTTTACTTGGTAAAAACATCTTATAAATATTGCTTATCTCCAAGAACATTTGTAAAGGCAAATAATTTATAAAACAATCACTAAATGGTAGACTAAGACATACACGGCTTTACTGTACAGCTTAATAATTGAATAGAAACTGTATAAACAAGTTGCAATTATCAAGAAGAACAGAAAATATATAAAAAGTTTTAGAAAGACAATAAAATTTTATTGAAATGAACTCACTATAAGTGATTCATCTAGTATATAAGATCCATTCTTAAGTTAAAGAAGAAGTTCAATTTTAAGGAAAAAGATCAATTAAAAATCATGTATACATCCATAAACACACCCACTTTTAATGCTCCATGTTGGTGTAAGAAGAATATTAGAAAATCCAAATATTTTAACAGTTTTATGAGCAAGAGTTTATATAAGTGGAACACTTTTTTTTCTGAAACATGACAGTATTTACATATAATGTCATTTTTAGTTATCTATACGGTCTTCCAAGACACAGTTTTTTAGAATCATGTAGAAGGTGGCAGATGTGTAAAAATGTAATATGTATGTGTAAAAACGTGCTAGGAAATTTCAGTATTCCTTTATGGTTTGACTCTTGGTTGTTACTATTCCAGTCCTGTTTCTTCTGTGACAGTTAATGTAAACACCATTTCATGTCAGCATTTTAGGCTTCATATCATCAACATTTTTATCTTAAAATTTGCTAGAGTAGTCTAATCAGGAACTGGAATCAGCTATATGTGCACAGCTTACTGTAGGGGGAAAAGCTAACTGATAATGTATATACTGAAAATATAGAGAATCACATTACTATTATATGGTCCTTCTCCATGTTTGCTAGTTTAAAAAAAAATAAAAGAGAAAAATAAAGAAGATTTAATAGAAGAATGTTGAAATACTCAGAGATCAAATGGATCCTGCAGAGTGTTGAGGACAGATGTTTCTCAGACATAAAACCATTTTGGAATGAGGGATCAGATTTTCTCCCATGTGTACTCTTCAATTAACTTGTAGCTATAGACTAATTATTAAAAAAAAAAAAAAAAAAAGTTAAGGGATAATATTCCACATGAATAACTTAGAACTAAAACCTGAATACTCCTGAGGAAAATGAGTTCTATGAATGGTCCAGGAACTCCTCAGCCAGTGATTTCATGTACAAGATAATGGATACATTTGAGAAAATGGAGTGACTTGGTACTAGGTGACTAATAGAAAGCTTAGAAACTCACAACTTGATTAACTGGTGCTGACTAAAATCAGTAACACAGCTTAATTGGTGCAGGGGTTCTCCAGGTGGGAATTTTAGACTGCCTCCAGTCAGCTCCTCTGTGCAAGGACAAAGTTGTTTGTGTTTAACTATGTTAACTAATGTCCTGAGGGGAGATTCTGGTCCTTCCTTCCAGAGACTCCCTCCTCTAAGTGGTTCCTTCTACAAAATGGATCAAATTGTATACAGATAAAAGACTTATAATTAAGCAATATAAACTTAGAAGAATGGTCACATGGCACAGTCTTTTGTTCATACTTCAGAAAATTAGGAGATGATTTACATGTGGATTAAGAAAATCTATGTCAATGGAACGTACATGTGCTGAGGTGGTCACATGGGACTATGAGTCACCTGCATTATGAGACTTCTGCAGAAGAGTCAGACCTGGTCCAGCTGAAGCTGCTGTTACAGAATCTTGCAACAAGGACTACCACTTCCATCTGGACAGTGACTAATTTTCCTGTTTCAGAGCTTTTCCACTTGACTATTACCTTATTCAAAAGATGAAATAAACTTTATTTGCTTGCTTTTAAACAAACTGTTCATAATGTGTGTGCAACAAGGAGAGAAATTACATGACAGCTCCATAAGGGTGCCAATTTAGTTACAGTTCAGTTGCATAGGAATATTTTCATAATTACTGCAATGTTTACAAATAAATCCACAGTGACCAGATTGTATCTTACTGTTATTACTGTGGAGTTACATAATATACTTGTTCCATGAATTTTATCTATGGATGGATAATCATCACCCAGATTTTTAACCTTTTTAGTTATTTCTACAGTGCTTAATATAACACAGTTTTAGCCTACAATTCTTACATGCTGCAACAGCAACACCTATCAATAATATTTTATGGTGGGATTCAATAAAGGTGAACAAAGTGACAACAAAGAAACAAAAAAACAACAGTGAACAAAGGACATGAAACGAACTATCATGAAATAGTTGTCTATTTACAAATTTGTTTTTCAAATACAACTAAAATATTCCATGCAATGATAATAAATTCTTTAAAAATGAGATGGGAGATGGGGAATTTTTCAGAAGTTTGTATGATTTCAGGAAAACAAAACCAAAATTCAAATCAAATGGAAAATAAATAATCAGGTATGTCAGTCTCTAGAGACCTGAAAAAGAGTGAAATATGTCTGCAATTTTTTGTTCAAGACATCTGCTTTAACAACCATAGTTAGAAATGAAAACTATCTTGCAGACATTAGTGAGAGTTATGATAGGGAAATTTATATCAAATATAGAACAACTCATGAAAATATGAATGATCACCTAGTTCCATTTGTCTTCAAAATAAATATGCTTTCAAAAAAACCTACAGAATTCATTTTCAAACCCCAATAGAAAGATGATTTACCGTGTGTATCAAAAATAAACACATTCAAATGAGAAAGAAAGAAAAATCTGAGTTTGTTTTTGGAAATGAACATCTGCCATTTTAGTCACAGTAGTAAGACATGTCTTCTAAGAGACTCTAAATAGCATGTACCTGTTAGACTTTCAAAATAATCCATCTTCCTTGTTACATAAATAATTCTATAAATAATGCACTTCAAAAATGAACATTTTATTAATGAAGCCAAAACATATTTTTGTAAACATTTACACTTTAATAAACATCTATGGTAATTAAATCCTTAGAATAGTAACTCTAAAAATTTCATGTTCATTCAGAATTAAAATTATTATTACATTAAATATTATCTGAATGTTAATAAAACTTTATTAGGAAAAGGTAAGAATTTTGCAAAATGATATCACATTTACCAGTGTGTTGAAATAAACACAACAGTTTCAGTCAGGGGGATGTTGAGATCTCAGTATCTTATGAATGTCATAATGATCCAATTCATCTCCTGCATCCTATTTCAGTCTTTAAAAGTCTGACACTATTATAGCACATTTGGTTTTCATGGTGAATGTCTGAAAAAAATGTGAAAGGAATTTAAGTCAGCTCCACCTCATGCATTTCTTGTTTTATTTGATAGATCCTGCTGACTGTATCATAGGAACCTATCACCTTTTCTCTACATTTAATTCAAAGAATAACCATGATGGCTTATCAGTACCTCATAGTTGATGCTCCTGATTCAGGAGGTCCCCTCAGCTGGACTTAGTTCCCAGGAGCTACACTCATTCTGCTGCAAGCAAAACACCTCAGTAGGAAGCCTGTCTTTCTACTCCTTGCAAGGAATTATTCAAAGGCACTTTTAGTCTTTTGAGGGACTATCAATACACCTTTCTGCTGTCTTCTCTCCCTGTTGCATCCCAGAACATATATGCATGAAAGTATATATCTTTAAGTAAAAGTCAATCATGGGATGAACTGTAGGTAAACAGAAAAGTGTCAGAGAATATTTTCAAACATTAAAAAAAATTATTTCGTAGGAAGCTAATACAGCCCATGACTTGGATGTGTGTTTTGGTTGTGGATGTGTGATGAAGAAGAATTAGAAAACCTTTTGTGTTGCTGGCTAGAGTTAATATTAAAAATTGATATGATTCTATTACAAACAAATTAGTTTTGATGAATCAATGTTCTGTAAAGAAAAAAATACTGCTTGTGTAAAAGCAAGCACAGTGTGTATTTTCTACTACTATATATACCTGGAATAGATCAGAAGTAATGGGACAAGAGTTAAAAATTCCAAAAATCTAAGTGGAATTCACATAGAAATTATACAATATTTAACCAGTTTCTAGAGTCAAATATGTTGGAACTGCATTTTTGTTTAACATTTTAGAGATAATTCATAGCAAAGTGGTGCTTAAATTGTTAAGCATATATATGCATTTTCTATTTTGATATAAACTAGTAAATGAAAGCATTTGCATGATTATGGTATCAGGATTCATCTTCTCTTGACTCGCAGAAAGTTAAAAAATAGGCAAATCCTGGGAAATGCTGATATATTACATACCTTTGTTTTTTATTATTATTAATTGAGTAGTCTACAGGAGTGTATCCTTGATCATAACTTTCATAAGATTGATATAAGATGATTACATAAAATCTATTGCAAAGTTCACATTTTTAAACAACCATGATCCTTGGTCTCCTTTTAGAATCCTCATTTAAGTTATGCTTAAAGAACAGCTTTTAGTAATTGATATAATTTCATAAAATAGAGCTAATAGAGAAACTAAAAATCTGTCTGATCATAACCCTTGTCATTGCCCTTCATGATTATGAAGCTTGTGCCTGTTTGACATCAATAACCATACTTCAATAAGCGTTATGACGGCCCAGTTATTTTCACTTTATTACATATCATCTAGTCGGGTTTAAAATAATTACTATAGTAATCAAATAATTCTCATCTCTTTCTCTAGTATTTCTATAATTCAGACATTTGGCTACTGGCTGAACTGATTCTTGCATATCTATGCCTGAAATTTTATATTTTAATAATTTAATCCTGATGAAGGAATTGGAAACCATTTTCATCTTCTTGACACATTGCTGTGGGGTGCATAATTATAGCTGGTCAATCATTAACCATTTTATCTTATGCTGTTTTCTGAGAGGTTGAGTAGTATGCTCTTGGCAAATATTCCTTCAAATGATGTCCAGTAAAATATACTCTTTCGTGGATGCTATAATAGTGTTTTAATACAATATAAGCAGTAGCCAATATGAAGTTATGGATAATGAACATGTATCTCTCCTTCCCTCCCCTTCCCTTCCCTTCCCTTCCCTTCCCTTCCCTTCCCTTCCCTTCCCTTCCCTTCCCACAAAGCCTAAATGTGCAAGCTGTTCTTGCTTGTTACTACATATGTTTTCATACAGGAAAATTAATCTAACATGATCATTAACTCCTGTACCTCATTTAATGTCCACATTTATAGGATAAGGAATATATTTTTTAATTTGTGAAATATGAACAGCCTGAAAATACTTCTCCTGTGTTTTTTTGCTACCTTTGTCTTTTTTCCTTTTTCTTATTTTTCCTTTTTTTTTTTTTCCCCCCTCTTTCTTTTTAAATTGCATTCTTGCTCCTTAAGCATGAATATGATAGAGGAGAATAAGAGACTGCAGGACCTCACATACTCTCTCGCATTTGTGCCGAAAACACAAAATAGCTCATATTTTCTAGTTCTAGGATTCAGGTAAGAACAGAACTATGGCCTTTCACACTTTCTGACAGGGTACTGGCTGTTTTGGTTTTTTTTGTAATAAACTATTTTCTGTGGTAACAGTTCATAATTTATTCGCTATGTGAAGTACATAATGATGATGACAATGTAAAAGGGCAAATAAATTGCTAGTCCATCTACGGCTGTATAGTAATATAAAAACAGTGATTGAACATTATAGTTCTTGATGTGATACAGCATGTGAAGAACATTTCCATCAAATATTACTTTTATTTGGAAGAAGTTACCAAGGGCAAGTACATAATTAAAATCAGTTGCATTTTAAGCTAGATATTAAAAAAAAAAAAGCATTTGTCCTGAATGAATTTATTGTATAACCTTGAATGAAAAAAAAATAAAATTACTGTACATCCAAAGGTTTAAGGCAGACACTGACAAATTGATGGAAATCTGTCAACAAATCACACCAAATTGTTTAATCTGTCATTGAAGAACTCTGGACTGTTTAATGGATCGAAGTGTTCTAACAATATAATCTTTTAGCATTTTTTACAGATGTAAAATGTGAGTATTTTGTGTATTTGTGCTGTCACCTCAGACAGTCTTAGAACTTTTTGCCTCTGGGTCAAATTACAGGTACCTTTTCAAGTTGCAAAGAGACTGAAGGGAATTTACCCATGATTTAAGAATACAAAGAGAATTTTTTTTTTTTTTTAATCTGTAAATATAGTCAATAGATGGCCAAAATTAATAATCTCCCATATTAACATTTAATAGTCTTGCTATTAATATACATACCATAGTAATTAAAGAAGGGATATCTTAAAAATGTCATGGAATAGTTTGGTGGCGGAACATGATAGATATTTTCTTAACATTCAGTGTTTATGTGACGAAGCATATAGGAGAAATCCAAATGTTAAAAAATTTTTCATGTAGCTTTACTATTCAGAAATGGTATTTTTCTCATTACAAAAGACAGAAGAAAAAAAAAGATAATTCCAACTCTACCTCAGTTCAGAAGGTTGATTCCATGGTCAGTCACTTTGAACATATGCAGATCTTAAATTCCTCACAGACATAGAAGACACCTACAAAAATAAGCTGACAAATAAAGGGAATAATAGGAAATAATAGGAGATAATAGGCTAATAGGAAATAATACTTCTTGCTGGCTGTTTACAATAAGAGTTAGCTACCAGTTTAGGGTCATAATATTTGTAAGTGGACCCAACTTTAAGAGCTGTGAAATATATTAAAATGAAATTCTAAGAAAAACAGGAAAAACTTAACCATGGTTATTTTAGAATTCATCTGAGCCTTCGCCAGTGTAAAACTAAAAATAGCAACAATGACTGAAAACCACAAATCCTATTTCATTGGAAAAAGTGTAGTTAGTTTAGGACAGGAAAATAGGAGCAAATCCCAATTTTTCTAAAACCGAAAAGATGATCAGTGACTGTATTTCAGTAATCAGGAACTGGATAGAATACAAGCCACCACAGAACATAACAGTATTTTAGCCACATTATTTCTTTCTAATGTGTTGTTAGGAAGATACACTAAGCTGATACAAAAAAAAAAAAAGTATTTGTCAGATAAAATGTCTACAACATAAATAGATTTATCTTACAAAAATTAAATAATACATTTCCATCTATTATGTTAACAGAAGGAAGAGAGGTGAACCATGGAACACAGGTTAAATACATAACCTGCACAAGTTCCATAAATTTTCTTTCTAATTAAGTTAACACTTATTTTATAAAAATTAGTAATCTTTAAATCGTATGAAATGAAATAAAAATTAAATAATCATAATAATCTTATTTTTGTGGACAAGCTAGAAAGAAAAAGCAAAATAAACAATTTTTCTTCTGTAGGATTTGTACTACATTAGGAAAACTATCTGAATTGAACTAAATAAACTATCATACAAACAAAAAGGTTCCCACTCATTGCAAATACATTTATTTAAACTAAGGCCTTTTATTCTTGAAAAGCAAAGACTAGGCACATTTGTTTGTATTTACTTGTCTATTATAATTGAGCCTAATAAATAATAATTACAAGTTGAGCCTAAGAAAAAAAAAAGGAAGAAAAGTGTCCTACTGTTTGTCTTTCTGTTTTCCTTTAATAGGAAAAAAAAATAAGCTAATCTTCCCCGAGGTGAGGTAGTCTTGCCTGTGATAATTATTTAGTGATGTCTCTGTCTTTATCATGGCCCACACTTTCCTATTCCTGTTCTTATTTCCTCTACAATCCTGCTAAGGGGAGAGTGAGTAGTTTGGTGGGAGTTTGGCTGTTAGCCAGGGCTAGCCCACTGCAAATTCTTAAAAAGGTGAACACAGATTAAAAGAATTATTAAACCATACTGCCTTTGTATTTGTATGATAAATCTTCCCTCAGGCTTTTGTCCGAGGTTTGCAGAGGCTTAATTGAACTCTGCTCACTTTCAGCATTCATTTCTGAT
Source organism: Chloroceryle amazona (assembly GCA_027560015.1). Classification (NCBI taxonomy): domain Eukaryota; kingdom Metazoa; phylum Chordata; class Aves; order Coraciiformes; family Cerylidae; genus Chloroceryle; species Chloroceryle amazona. The sequence continues at coordinate 11,472 of JANHFX010027082.1, read as the reverse complement.
TTCTGCATTCTCATTTGATCTGTAGAATCCTCTGTTAAAGCCACTAAGTTCTAACTGTTTCATGCTTTTATTTCTGTGTTACATATACCCATTATATTTCATTTCATAACTATGTTAGCACTAATTGGGGGGGGGTTGAGCTGCAGCTAGACAAACTGCAAGGAGATTTTTCTATCAAATGGGTGGTATAATAAGGGAGGAGTCCTTCCCTACTGGTTATAGAATATGAAGCTTATGTTCAGCAACTCCTAAAATCCTTTCCAAAATGAAGAAACACACATGACTATTTTTCCTCACAACTAAAACTAATCACAAAGTGTGTTTGAAACTCTTTCTTTCAGCAGAGGTAAAATATTTGTATATCCTAAGAAAACTCAATGCAGCATTCAGACCATTTCTTCTGATCACAATAGGTTTTTTTCCTTTAAAGAAGAATATTTTGCTTAGTTGGTATACAGTATGTATTTACTGCCTTCTTTCCAGGTTTTACTTCTCATATTTCTTACTATGCAGTTTCAAGACTTTCCTGTGGTATTTGTTTTGTATTGTCTCTTAATATCTTTGTATTGTCTCTTATTATCTTTGTATTGTCTTTTATTATTTTTGTGTTGTCTCTTATTTTATTAGATGAGACTGGGTGAGCAAGGTCCCTTCCACTATAATGGAAGATCGGGTTCTGCTCAGCAGATAAGGAATTAGCTGGATGGTTGCATCCAGAAGGTAGTGGTCAGTGACTCAATGCTCAGATGGACATCAGTGACAAGTGGTGTCCCTCAGAGGTCTGTACTGGAATCAGTGCTGTTTAATATCTTTAATATAAATGACACATACAGTGGAATTGAGTGTACCCTCAGCAAGTTTGCAAACTACACTAAGCTATGTGGTGTGGTTGACATGCCTGAAGGATGAGCTGACATCCAGAGGGACCTGGACAAGCTGGAGAAATGGGCCTGTGTGAATCTATGAGGTTCAACAAGGCCAAGTGAAAGGTCCTGCACCTGGGTTGGGGAAATTCCCAATATCAATACAGGTTGGGGGATAAGAGGTTTAGAGCAGACCTACAAAGAGGGACTTGGAGGTAGGTACTGGTGGATGAGGTGGCTGGACATGAGGTGGCAATGTGCACTTGCAGCCCAGAGGGCCAACCATATCCTGGGCTGCATCAAAATAAGCACGGCCAGTAGATCAAGGAAGGTGTTTCTCCTCCTGTACTCCATTCTGGAGACACTCCACCTGGAGTATTGTGTCCAGCTCTCTGTGTCCTTTCTCTCTCAAGAAAGATATGAACCTGTTGGAGTGGGTCCAGAGGAGAGTCACAAAAATTATCAGAGGACTGGAACACCTCTTCTAGAAGGAAAGGCTGAGAGAGTTGGAGTTGTTAACCCTGGAATCTCCACAAAGACTTTATTACGGACTTTCAATACTTAAAGGGGGCTTATAAGAAAGATGGGGACAGTCTTTTCAGCAGGGCCTGTACTGACAGGACAAGTGGTAATGACTTTAAAGTAAAAGAGGGTAGATTAGACTAGATATAAGGAAGAAATTTTTTACTATATGGGTGGTGAAACACTGGAACAGCTGCATGGAGAGGTGTTACATGCCCCATCTCTGGAAACATTCAAGGTGAGGTTGGGCAGGGCTCTTTACAGCCTGATCTAGTTGCGGCTGTCTGCTCACTGTGGGGGAGGTTGGACTAAATGACTTTTAAAGATCTCTTCCAACCCAAACCATTCTATGATTCTATGATGTTCTGCTTCAGAACTCATTAGCACAGTCCACATCCATTACATAGTATTTCTCCAATCTTCTAGCTGTTAAGATATTTGGGGTTTTATGTAGTTTGTTTTGTTATTTGTTTGTTTTTCCCTTACATCAAATCTGTTCTTTAAGCAAGTATTGGTTTTAGGTGAAACTGTGATCTTTCAGCCTCTTATGGTCTTATTTGGAAATATGTGTAGAATATCTTTTTCATTAATAATATACTGAGGTAATGGCTTTCATGTTTAGGTAAACACGAAAATATAAGGTAATAAGTTAAAAAAAAAAGGAATATTTTTAAGCATGATTTTGTTTCCTTTTAATTAACTTATCAAAAATAATTTTGTAGTATTTCTCCAATGAGACGATACTTCTGACATTAGCTGGCAGAAAGGGGCAAATTTCTTGACTGCTAAAAAATTTCAATTATGTGGAGAAAGCCAGAAATACATAAATTATGTATTTGTCAAAATTTCAAAGAAAAAACACATATTGACTTAATATTATTCTTTAAAGGGACAATGAACAAGGTCATGTAGCTTTAATTGGCCTGTTTTTTTCCTACAGCTCTTCCCTTGATATTCATAAGTATGAGAACATAAGATAAGCAGCTTTTAAGTATATATAATTCTTTATAAATGGCTCAACCATGATGCACAAAGACTGTTCTCTGTTAGTATTGCACTGATCAGAGTGAAAAAGGCAGAATCACAGCTGCTGCATGACAGACATGCCTGTGTACGCACATTTTGTTCTTAAGCTAAAAATATCTTTGGCTACTTGAAGATACTGTGAGTTTCCTTTCTGAAGTAGTTTCAGACCTTTTGGGAAGGACATATTTGGATATAATGGTATATTGAAAGCTTGTCCCTTGGTGACAAAAGATTTAAACTTGGTTCCAGATGCATACTTCTTTTCATAATCAGTGAACTTTCCTGCCTTATTTTTTCTATTTTATGTGACAAATTATTTTATTAGCTAGGTTCATAAATTCTTTTATATATTTTTTTTTAATCAATGAAATACTCATTGCTCAAGATATTGCTACAAATAGTGTTTAAATATGATCATACTGGTATTTTCCTAGCATAAATCTCATGTATCAGATAAACCTTCCTCCAGTGCATGTGAGATCCCATTAGCAACACTTCGCAACTGAAAGAAAATAATAATTAAACCATCCCTTTTTTAAACATTTCATATTATGAACAAGCCTCTTCATTAATTCAAACACAATAATTTGTGCATGCATGTGTGATTTTAATATACATATATGTGCAGTCACATCATGACCATAAGACACTGAAGGCAAGGTAGAGAATAGCAGAGTGGACATAGCCAAAAACATACAAACCGATCAGATGAGGGCCACGAAAATCAAAAGAATGGACCATCTCTCCTATGAAGAAAGACTGAGAGAATTAGGGTTCAGCCCAGAAAGAGTAGACTCCAGAGAGACTGTATTTTGGCCTTTGAATTTTTAAAGGGGACTTACAAGAAAGGTGAGAGACTTTTTACAAGGTCCTGTAGGAATAGGACAATGTGTACCAGCTTTGAACTACAACACGGTAGTTTTAGGTTAGATATAAGGAAGAAATTCTTTACAATGAGGGAGGTGAGTCACTAAAACAAGTTGTCCAGAAAAGCTATGGATACTCTATCCCTAGATGTGTTCAAGGTCAGGTGGTATAGGGATTTGAGCAACCTGATCTAGTAGAACATGTCCCTTCCCTCCTCAGAGGGGGCTGAACTAGAAGATCTTTAAAGGTCCCTTCCAGCACAAACCATTCTATGATTTTATAATTTTCTTAAAAAATATTTCAAAAGAAAAGCAGAATTTCATCCACCTGTTATAAAATAAGAAAATGCAATATAAAAATTTAGTTTTATACTTTTGTGGTTTAAATTTAATTTGGGGTTAATGAGTAGGCAAGCAGGTCATATAAGCTCATATTTCCTATTCCATTTGTATTTCTCCCAATTGAGAGAATTTCTAATGAAAATTAATTTGTATTTCTAACTAATTGGTCAGTTAACGGCAGCCACTTTGATTAAAAAGCAGGGTTTTGCTTCCAAAATGTTAACAAGTTGACATCTGAAATAGTTAAGATTTCAGTGGTGGATGCTGGCATATATGACCTCTCAAAATCACTTTGAGATGGCTGAAATAATAGGTTATAAAAATTACCTGGTCTTTGGTCATTCCTGAATGAAATATATGCTTTCTCTAATATGTAGAGCAGGACTAAATACTGAATTTTTGAAAGCTTTAACCTTTCAATAGAAGACAGCAGCTTCTTTATAGTTGTTACCTTGTGCTGTGGTCTTGTCCTAGATCTTAAAAATTCAAAAGTATTTCCTAAAAATTAACAAAAATACACATATGATTAGAGCAAGGAAGCCTTATAGGAAACTTTTTGTAACAGTAAAGCACACATTCAGAGAAACATCAGTATAAAAAACAAGATAGATATCCTTTTTGTTCATAGTATGTCAAATGGATTATATCCAGAGCTACTTTTACTGAAGTTGAACTATCATACTCATCTCTACCAGTGTCCCTTGCACATGAGTTATGGACCACCGCCTTACATTGATCTCTTTTTGACCTAACACTTATTAAGCAAAGGGAGCCAAGGGGATATAAGTACAACTAGCAAACAGAAAAACATGCAGACAGTTTTGAAATAGAGGAATTGAAAGTCATAGAAGTAGATCAGATTTTTCACATTATTTTTATACCACTGTTAAAATCAACAAGGTGACCTGATTTACACATAATGGAAAAATATGTTGAGAGAATTTTATCTTTTTTTTTTTTTCAAAATTCAAGTTTCTCAGCATATACAATTGCTTTGAAAATATTTAGTGTCTACCATTAGTTAAGACTGTTTACATTGAAAGAAAGATACATTTTAGATATATTACAGTGATGTAACTATCTTGGAGCATTAGCATCTTGACTACAATGAAGTTTTTACTGCTGAGACTGACCTAAATAAATGCAGATATGTTTTCTGAGCTGACATCCATTCACAGTAAGTGGAATAAAAGTAGTCATATGCAGGAAGACACTCAAAGAGTTCATTTTCTACTCCATTAACTTCAAAGGTGTTTAGGATGACTAGTTTTGTGTTACAAGTCAGTGACAGAGGTATATAATGTTATATGCAATGAACTCAAATGTAGAATTTGACCATTAACCCTGGGGTAGTCAGATATCTGTTCTGTATTTAGATTTTTTTTATCCCAGAAGGATTGTTTGTAATAATATTTATTCCACATGCTCTCATATTGTATTGAAAACTTAAAGAATAAACTTTACCATAGCCATAGCTGCTGAATAAATATAAATTTTACTAAAAAATGACAATGAATCTTCTGGGTTTGTTTATTTTTTGTTTGTGTTTTTTTTTTTCTGTATTTTTTTTCTGTTTAATAAGATAATGAATAAGTTCTGAAAAAAAGATTTTCAGTTTCATTTGTGTAAATGCTACTAAATCCTGATCAACCATACTCTCAGTAATATATAAAATATTATATTATTTACAGTAAGAATACAGTTGTGATGCCAATAAAAAAACAATAACTACTTAACATAATCATTATTAAAGAGTTATGCTTATATCTCTATCTTCAGGAAACATTCATAGAGAACTAAATACCATATTTTCAATTCCTGAGAAATGTGGCCAAGTATGGAATCAGATTGGATTCTGATAACATGTCCATTCCAAGGGTCATAATTCACTAATATATTTTTTCTTGACCTATTCTTTTTTTTTTTTTTTTCAAGTAATCACTATATTAATAGTTAATTTTAGTGGGTTACTTTTTCACAGTTAAAAGGTAATAGATATAGAACACAATTCCAAAAGAAAGCACTTGGAAAAGGTTGTTATCTCCATTGTGGACATGAAGGCAAATATTCAAAGCATTCATATGTATACTGTTAACACATTTTATTGCTATGATTATGACAGACAGAAAAATTAGAAATTCAACTTCTCTATACATCCTGAACATAATTTCATTACACTTTCTGTTGCTATGATTATACAGGATTCTGGATTTCCATACTCTTGTACTCTACTGTACTAGCAAGTTCATCTAAAAAACAGTAACAGCAATAAAAAACATTGTGTTAAGCACCTGACATCACTAACATGGCAAGAAAAAACTCATTTGGCCTATGCTGAAACAGTTTTTTCAGCAAAAAGAATTACAATCCCAGTAAAAGTCCCTTACCCTTTTTCAAATTGAGAACCCAAAAGTATTCACTATCACTGCTACAGAAATCTCAGTCAGATTTTTCCATGTCTGTCCTTTTGTTCATAGGGGATCAAAGGTTAGCAGCTTTTTACACTTCCTTCCAGAATTATCAAATGTATTAAATAATGACACATTTATTAAGTAAAGCTGGTTATGTCTTTTTTTGACTGTAGCACTTTCTTTTACTAGAATTAAGAATGTAGCCCCATGAACGTTGTTGCTTTCAAAAGAGTGAATTAAAGACAGAATAAGGACTCGAGTTTGCCATGACAAGCATGAAGCTGTGCTCTTAAGAGCTATTACATGTGGATTTATACAAAAAGTCTGAATGGAAGTTGGATATGCTCTGAAAATGTCCAGTCCACTGAAAAATAGTCATTCTTTTTGAGTGAACACCCAAATACTGAGGGGATCCTTCCTGACTCATATAGTCTTACACTATTTATGAAAAGGATTAATGCCTTTCTAACATGTTATTCATTATTCAAACTATTAGTTAATTACATAAAGACTCATTCCCTTCTCCCATAAGAAGAAGTCAAGCAAAATTTACAGCATAAATCTGTGGTTGTAAAGAATTGGACAGCTCTAGTTTTCATTTACAGTCTTTGCACAGACAAGACAGAGGATATGACTGCTTAATTGTGTGTAGCTAATGGATATAGTAAAAATCCTGTATCAAAATGCATGGGTCTTAGACAATTTAAATAGTTTTTAAGCTGCAATATCTTTTATTCTATGCACAAGAGTTTCCTACTCAGAGAAAACAGAGGAACACAGAAAAGGAGAGGCTGAGGTCAGATAAGTTTCTCTGGGCTTCCTCACAACACTGATCTACTTCTTCTGATACAAGGTGACCTGTGATAATTTTGTCACCATTTTCCTAGGTGCTCAATTCCAGAGACAATGTTTTTTTGAGGAATTACAGTTAGTGCTAATGGATAAATTTCAAATACGTTAGGTGAATATTTTTTTATATACTCATAACACTTCAATTTCACATTTCCCCTTGATATTTCGTAAATATGATGTTTGACTACTATTATTTTGCTAATGTCGACTTCAGTACAAAATTGCAAACTAAACTGTAAACATATTTTTAAAAATATAAATCAGTTGTTCATAAAGCTACCTGCAGTTGCCCTAAAAGGCACATTCTTATCAGTGGAAAGATAACCCACATGGGATTATTTAAGAGATAATATAATCTCATGTGAAAACATTTGTTACTGGAAAACTGTCAGAATCTTGCTGATGCCATTTAGGATCAGCCAATATCACAGAATCAAACAATTGTTGGAGTTGGAAGGGACCTCTTGAGATGATCTAGTCCAACTCCCAACCAGAGCAGGCTTGCCTAGAACACACTGAACAGGATTGCGTTCAGGTCAGTTTTAAGAGTCTTCAGAGAAGCAGACTCCACAACCTCCCTGGGCAGACTGTTCTAGGACATTGTCGCCCTCACAGTAAAGAAGTTTTTCCTCATATTTAGATGAAACTTCCTGTGTCCCCATTGTCCCTTGTCTTGTCACTGGGCACCACTAAAAAGAGTCCATCTCCATCCTCCTTGCACCTGTTCTTTAGATATTTATAGGCATTGATAAGGTGTCCTCTCAGTCTTCAATTCTCCAGGCTAAATAGTCCCAGCTCTCCCAACCATTCCTTGCAGAAGAGATGTTCTAGTCCCTCTTGAACTGAGGAGACCAGAACTGGACACAGTACTCCAGATGTGGCTGCACCAGGTCAGAATGACTTCCCTTGACCTACTGGCTATGTTCTTCTTAATGCACCCCAGGATACCATTGGCCTTCTAGGCCACAAGGGAATGTCTGCCAGGACTGCAAGATCCTTCTCCTGAAGGCTGCTTCCCAGCAGGTCTACCCCTAACCTATATTGATGAGTAGTTCCTCCCCGGGTGCAGGACCCTATATTTGCCCTTGTTGAACTGTTGAACCTCTGCCCAGCAGTCCAGCCTGTCCAGGTAACACTGGATGGCAGCACAGCCTTCTGGTGTGTCAGTCACACCTCCCAGTTTTGTATCACCAGCAAAACTGCTGAGGAAACACTCTGTCTCCTCACCGAGGTCATTGATGATTATCTTCAATAATACCGGACCCAGTAATGATCCCTGGGGAACAATGCTGTCTACAGGACTCCACTCAAAACTTCACCATTGGTCACAACCTTCTGAGCACTGCCACTCAACCACCTCGCTATCCATTCATCTAACTCACATTTCATGAATTTCCTAACGAGGATGTTATAGGAGACAAGTATTACATTCTTATTTTAGTTTCTACTTTCTCTGAAGTGTAATTTTCTAGTAAATTCTTTGGGAAAAAGCCCTTTAAGATAGGTATTTTTTAATATGGTTTGCTTTTTCAGTCATATTATTTTTAAGATTGATGGTTATTCTCAAGATAATTTCAGTGGTTAGTGGACCAAGACATTTGTTACTTCATGAACATGACAAAGACAGCAAATACATAATTTGGATTATTAATTTTACATAATCTACCATTATTTCTTTCTCCTTTTTTTCTCCCTCTGAACTATCTGGTGTCTGTTGTGCCAGTGTTGCTTTAGATCCTGCTATAGAAAAATATCCAATGGATAAGAGATGTGATATAATAATTTATTTCTGAAAATTTGATTTCTCTAATTATAGTGGATAATTACATCTGATAATTCATGACTACACTAGCAGCACAGATTGAATTTTATGTCCTGCTGAAAGGGATTAAGTAGTAGTAAAGAATTAAAAAGAGATTAGCCCTCTCAGTTATGTTTTTCTGTCCAATGTTTTTCCTGTGTTCTGTTTACATATGGCTATTGTAGAGAGTAAAAGGAAAAATGCAAAATGAAACTATTTTTCTGCACTTTATGAAGTACATCCTTCATTATTGAAACAAATGAATAGAATATATAGGCTCCAAACTTGGAAAATTTTACTTAAAATAAAGCAAAACCATGAAAAATTCATGTTATTAAAGATGAAATATTATTTACATCTAACAAGGAGAAATTTACTTGGCATGTATTTGGATGAATAAAGTGATGCATTATTAATACTTAGAAAAGGAAAAGAGAAAATCCTGGGTTTTTGTTTTGTTTTGCTCTTTTCTGTTTTCTGTTTTTATTAATGTCTTTAGTTTCACTACAGTATATTAAGGTCTTGAGGTCACTACCAGGCCTGACTGTTCCCACTCAAACTTCCTCAGGCTCATCAATCCCTGTCCATGACCCTACGCTCCCTTTCAGCCCCACCAGAGCCATCAGTCCCTGGCTGACTGCTGCCACAGCAGTTCCTACATCCATACCCATCTCTTCACAGCCTTGCCCAGCCATAAACTCTGCCAAGGTGGACCTACCTATAGGCTTATGACCCAGACCAGCTTCAGTCCACCCCTATCCCCAGGACAGTGCTCAATGATCAGGACTCGGGCTGCTGCTGGTGCCCTCCAGCCTTCCCTCTTCTCCATCTGAGGTGGTGGGAGAGGCCGTGGCTGCCAGGCTGTAGGGAGACCCTACAGCTTCTGTTACCCTGACCCCTGGGGGCTGCCAGCCCTCAGTGCACCCTGACACATTAGAAAATACTATTTTTTTTTAATTACAGAAAATGTGGAATTAAAATGATACGATCTACCTTTAAGAGTTGTTTTCTACCATCATAAACTTAAAAAAAATAAGAAAGATGAAGAAATAAAGAGCTTAAGGATTTGAACTTTGACTTTGATTATCTAGATCAGTAGTTAAACATTGCATCCTGTTCTAGTTCATTGTGATCAACCTATAAAGGAAAATAAAGACAGAAACCCTTAACATATAACTGGTTACCAGACATGTTCAATGTGATTTAACTGGATAATAGAAAAAATGATATATAAAATAGAATTAATATTTTTATTACTTATTTTGAAGAAAAAGAGAAAAAAGTCTACTTACACCTTTAAAGGAGACAAGAATCAAATATGACTAGGAGTGTTGATTTTTATTGTCTTTTTTCATTTCACTTTCTTGAAGTATTCCAGTCTATACACAATCAGTCTGGGTCTTTTCTTTTTTTTTCTTTTTTTTTCTTTCTTTTTTTTTTTTTCCCCAAAACTGCTATCTGTGTAGTCAGCAAAAAGAAGGAAGGAAGCCAAATCCAATATCTACTATGACTTTCCAGAAACTCAGTTTTATGAAAAATTAATCTAAATACTACATATGTATAGTTAAGCATTTTCTTCAATAATGTGAGACATAAAGATGTATGTAATGCATGGGTAGGCAGTATTAACAAGCAACAGAAAATCCTTTACTGTTAATGTGCTGACAGATATGCATACGCAGCAAAGAATAGTAGTAGTACTACTAAAAAAGGAGAGTTGTGACTATCTTATGTATAAATAATATGTGAGTAAGCGTAAGAACAATGTTTAATTGCAGCCAAATATATATAATTTTTATATCAGTATTCATCAGATATAGCTCTTGCACATGTCAAATGAGTTGAGATGAGATAGGAAAAGTTATGTCAAATAATTTCTCTCTTAAAGCAATTAATTGGTTTATTTTGTAGCAACCTTGTATAATAGAAGATAAATTTTATAGAAATAAACTGTTCATCCTTTTGGTAACTTCTGTGAGGGAGGACTGAGACCAAAAATGCTTCCAACTTTCTATTCTAAGTGGAGAATTTTTTTCTGCACAACTTTTAATTTCACTGGAGAAACAGGAACAAAAATTTTTGGGAAAAAAAAAAATCTAAGATTGGTGAAGCACCCATAAAAAAAGAGAGGAATGTCTAAAATCTAAACATCTTTGACAATGGAAGAGGATAAATATAGAGCTACAGGGAATTAACAATAATTCTAAAGAAACCTGAACAACTACAGGTCTTTGATACCCTTTGATTCTTCCCTTCTAAATACATTAATTCTGTTCTTTATTAATATCAAACCAGTTTCTGTGTGAAATATTTTTTTCAGTAATACTGATCCTTATTTTGGCTGCACCAGTCTTTCCACATGAAAATGAGGAGACTTGTTTTTCTTCTCACTGAGATGTGTATGTCTTTCTTTTGACTATTATTTCAGTAACCACTGTGCAATAATGTCTTAATTTGCTCAATGGTGACATTCCCTGAAATGAAATGAAGCAGCACAGTAACTTTTGGAACATTTTTAAAATACAAAATTTAATATATGAAATGGAATTACAAAGGGGAAGTCATGCTTGACTAATCTAATAGCCTCCTATGATATTGTAACTGGATGGATAGATGCCGGGAGACCAGAGGATGTAGTCTATCTTCACCTTAGCAAGGCTTCTGACACAGTGTCCCATAACATCCTTGTGGAGAAACACAGGAAGTGTGGGATAGAAGAGCAGATAGTAAAATGGATTAGTAACCGGTTGGACAATAGAGTCCAGAGAGTGGTGGTCAATGGTGCCAAG
>JANHFX010027081.1:0-25108 GCA_027560015.1 Chloroceryle amazona | reverse complement strand
GGGTGGGGTGGGGGGTGGGTGGGGGGGGGGGGGGGGTGGTGGGGGGTTGCTTGTTTGTTTGTTCGTTTTACCTTAAAAGGTTGGGCTAGATGATCCCTGAGGTCCCTTCCAAACTGGTATTCTAGGATTCTATGATTTTCTTATTTCACTCTCCACTTTTCTGCTTTTTTTTCCTATATGAGTAAAATTATTCTCTCATCTGATTTACATATTTTATCAAAAATTATGATTATATCCTTCTGAATGTTTTCTTCCCACACACTTGGAGAAAGGCATTCCATCTGTGTCCGCATTTAAAACTTGATAGTCAAGTTTTCATGTTGAATTCTTGGACTTGCATTTATATAGGAGCCCTTACACCCTTGTTCTTTTTCTGTATTTGTTTTTTTTAAACTCTGCTTAGGCTGAAATGCTGTTTGGTTAGACAGAGCTTTGCTATTTCCTGTCAAACTTCATTAACTGCTTTAATGCTTTATTTCCAAGAATACTGAGTTTACTGATTGCATCCTAAATTGATGTGTCATCCTGAAGTGTGCATGCCTTTGCACCTACAAATTCTCTGCTAAGTTTAAACAGTCTCATTTTAAACTTAAATACCAACAGCCTACTTTTAATTTATTTTAGGTAGAGTTTGTGCATCCTATTCCAAAAGTCTAATAAAACTGAACCCTTTCTTCCTGCATCATTTTCTTGGCTACTTACTAAAATGCTATTTTGCTGCCTGAACCTGCACTTTTGTACTAGGACCGTTTCAAAGATGTAGTCAAGGAGACAGACTTGTAGTCAGGTTGCTAAAAAGCTAATTTTGTCTTCAGGCACTTTGCAAATTCCTTTATGTGTTGTTATTTTTATCATGAACGGCTCCTTCTCAGTTTTCTTCAAGAAATGCTCTGGATGCCTCCTGGGTATTATAAAAACAACTGTCTTTGCATTTAGCAATCAAAATGCCTAAGGGCAAGACTCTGTATACTGTTTTGAGACTCGGATCTTTGCATGTGTAAGCATTCAACTGCATGCTTTAATGAAATGCTGGCAGCAAAATCTGAAATAATATTAAATTACTTTAATTTTAAGATTGGTTACAGACAAGAAATTTAGATCAGACTAATCTTAAAATTTGATAATGCATATAAGCACGTATGGAAAACAGCTTGCTATATAATTAATGTAAGATAAATGTTTTATTTTACAAAGCTAGTAAAAACCCTGTTTGGAATGCCTGCCTGCCCTTCTTTGCATTGAAGTGCTACCTTCTCTTTGTTTGCACCTGAAGTTAATACAGAGTTAAAGAAGATGGGAATTCATAGAGGTCAGGATCTTGAATCTGTAAGGTACATTCCATTAATAAAACTCTTTCTGAGTTACACACTGTGCTGTTGGATGTTCACTATTGCAAGAAATTTTTCTTTCCAAAAATGTATTTTTAACCTTCTTTCCCCTTGTTAAACTGAGAGCTTAGGGAACTAAATCGGCTCAGGATTTGTGCCCTTCTGTAGGTTCAGGACTGTATATTTCTATCATTTATTTCTATGCCAAACACTACACTGAGACCTAAAGCACATACAGAGGATAATCATAGTCATCATTGTCTTTTCAGGAGAACCCAACTGTACAAACTCTGGGTTTATTCATTGCTCCTTCCATCAGAGCTACAATGTTGGCTGTTACATTGTGTTCAGAGACCACAAGAAAACTGGGTTCTGACCCAAAGATTATCTACATACGGCTGATATTTCAATAAGAAATGTGGATGAAATACCATAGATTCAGAAATGTGGTGTTGTATTACAATGGTGAAGCTTTGAAGAGCATGTTTACAAGGTCCTTTGAGTTATTAATATAGTGGATTTGCTTATTTATATTCTACAGTTTTTACTTCCTATGCTTAAATCTAGTCTATAAGGATTTTGAAGGTTTATAGCAAACTTAGAGATATAAAAAGTTAAGTAATTTTATGCAATGAGTGTGTTTATCCAAATATGTCATCAAACTTCTCTATTTCCTTTTTGGAAGGCCAGTTAGGGACAGGCTGACTCATTCCCCTGTCTGACAGAATTCAAAGACATCCAGAGTTTATCTGGCAAGACTAGTGTAAAAAAAGGAGAATTTTAAGATTTCAGGGAGTGTGTCTTGCCTCTCAGTTCCCCAGTTGGATGTAAGATAAAATTTTCAAATGAGAAACATGTGAAATCTTGTCTAAACGTTTGAATAAGTGATGTCCCAATTTCCTGATGACTTAAATGCAAATTGTAGGATCTGAACATTCCTAAAAGTCATCTTAGTAGTCATAAATTTATACATCAGAATGAAGTTTATAGAGCTAAGAATTTTCTGCTAAGTCTAAAAGTCTTAGCATACAAATCAAACTGAAGGGAGAGGAGGGTACAGTCTCCACTTCTGCTAGGTTTTCTTTCCTTTTCCACAGGTTCATCTGGTCTTGTTCAGGTTTTTTTCCCAGGTTGGGGGGAGGAAGGAGGCTAGCATAGCATGTAAGGAAGTCCAAGAGAGATGGCAGCAATTATGATTGACTGAAATGGAAGGATAGTTCAAGAAAAACACTGATTTGTTACCTATACCCTGATAATGTCTGTGGAGCATGTGTTTTTCCCCCAGTGACTTGGAGATACTGTTAATCAAAGTGCTGAGGCTAAGGAAATTCCCAGGAGAGTGTAAGAGACAAGGCTCTGACTGGCTTTAAAAGTGAAGAGCTCTGTTCAGATTGTGGGGTTTTAATCAGCTTTTATAATTTCAAGCAAAATATGCAACTTCAAGGGTACTGGCAAGGAAGTAAATAAGGCATTTTCTGAAGTGCAGACTGAGTGAATTTCTTTTTCAGTGCCATAACCTGATGTTGTCTCCACTGAAGCTGCTAGGACTGTCTTGGGTGGAGAATGACAGCCAGACCAGTGGAAGGTGCATCTCCTCAACAAGATACACACATTTGAAAACAACCGTGTTCTGGATTCAGTGAGTTTCCATTCTTCTCCAGCACTCTTGGCAAATATTAATAGTCTGCGAGAAGGTAACTGATGCTAGGCCAAAACTGGCAGACATAAATCAGTTAGCTGTCTGGGTATTTTCAGTGTTATTGTCCCTTTGGCACTTTTAATTTCCTATTTTGGAGGTGAATAAAACTTCTATGGCAAAATACTTCCCCTCTCCCATTTCTGTAACTTGAGCCCATCACAACTGTTAGTTTAGGTTTGTTTTTTTCTGCTTGAAAATAAACATTGTCGATGATAAACTAATGGTTCAAAAGCCTTTAGCACTGGAGCCTTCTGTTTGCAGTATGTCTGTGCAAGCTCTAGCTTTTACCAGGTGCTGTCCCCAGCACACACCTTTCTGTGGGAGGGTGAAGGGAGTGGTTAAATCTCTCTGCCTGCTCAGTCTTTAAAAATTCCTTCAAACCATGCCTCACAGGGGCAATGTGTCGAGTTTTTGTCCCAAGGGGCGTGCAGTTCTCCTTTTGGAATCATTGTTAAGCAGCAGACCTTGCTGGAGCCCACTCAGACACATCTTAGGGTTTTATATGCTATGGTTCTAAGCTGAGTCTGTGTCTGTGACCAAGATGAGTCCCTTAGGGTTCTTTTCCAGTCTTAGCCAAGTATCTAGAAATCTTTCAATAGAGTAACAGTCCTATCAGGAAGAACTGTATAGAGAAGGAATTACTAAGTGAATAGGAAAGTATAATTTTATTTATGACAACGCAACTTTTAAAAAACAGGGATTAAGAGTTTTCTGTATTTCAGACATTTAAAATGAGAAGCAAAATTGTCAACAGTGTGTTTGGAGAACAACCCTCTATTGGCAAGGATGAGACTAGATGACCCAATGTTTTTGCTTGTATCTATGTCCTATTACTCCCACTTCCTGCTCTGAGCCACCTGCCCAACCTCTCTTGCCCCATATAGGAGTCTGAAACATAAATTAAAAAAATTAAAGTTCATGTCACCTTCACATGAACTCCTGGCCTTTTTACTGAGTTTCTGAATTTATACATATTCTGTGGCTTTGTTTTCTAATCTTCATAGCAGAATGGTTCAAATATTGAACATAATTTTTCAGTGTGTTTGGTTTTTTTGGTCTTCTGAAACTAAATAGATTGTGTTACCTTGTCCAAGTGTGTGGTGTTTTCCTGAAAGGTTTGCAGTGTGCATTGCAGGCTCAAGAAACAAAAAAAAAAAATCTATTGATATGAAAATTAGAATGATCACATAAGAAGATTTTGGCATTTGTTTTTCAGTAATCTCTGTTCTCAAAAGATTTAGTACTACTAATTTTCTTTTTTATTCTCTGTTTAAAATTAATGTCTCAGCACAGAGGCTGAGACCATAATATTTTTCTTAAACTGCTTTGGTCTCCCATGCATGCTGTCTTCATATGTGTTTATAATGCTCGGAGATTTTGTAGCTTGGCATAAATGCATTGGAGCTTATATTATGCCATGGGAAACTTAGTTATGAGTTTAGACCACAGGTCTCAGTAACTGATGTGTGACCTACATTCTCCATTCTCATGGCCATTTTTCACTTGACCGTTCTTAAGGTATGAAACTAATTTTAGCACCTAATTTTTTCTGCCACAAGAAAGATCTTAACTTCTTTGAGATTTCTCCTCCACACTCAAACAGGAGCATAGCTTTTCCCATGGCTGTTGCTTGTTCTGGAAAATTATGATAGTGTCAAACTTTCTATCACAGAGAATGACTTAGGGATTTTTCTCTCTGTCTGATGGTGTGCGTTTTCTTTTCAAACTTCAGTAACAAATTCCTGTGCCAATTTCTTCCTCTCACAGCCCCACCCTGGAATGAATCAGAAGTGCACCGTGTCTTTTTTTGGTCACAGGTCTTGGTGCAGTCATCTGCTTCTATTGTTGCTTATTATTAGGCTAATTATGCTGAGCTGCCCATGGAGTGGTTCAAGTCTTATTTGGAATTGTAAATTGGTGACTCGAGCTAGTGCCCCTTTACTGAGGGCAGCACATCACCATGAGCATATTTGGCCAGCGCTTCATCGTCTGTGCTGGTCACTGGTTGGGTTCCACACAGAGTATATGGAGTTGGTGTTGATTTACAAGAGCCGTAAATATTCTGAGACTTGCCAGCTTAGAAAGATCATCTTTCCTTTGAGCTCTGACACTATAGTTAAAAGCACTCACCAGAGCTACCACCAGGGCAGTTTTCCACAATCATCCTTTTCAGGAGAATTTATATCCTTTTGCATGGAGGACATATGGCAACGACCATCCCTTTCCCCACTCATCAGGGGAGAGTGGGTAGCAGTGTAGGAGAACATCACTAGACTAAGGTTTTTCACTGTGTCCTCCTCAGCCCCAAGTACACAATGATAGTGTTGGTTGGTAATGGTGACAATGTGCCTGAAGCAGTGAACACACATCATGTGTGCTCAGAATTGAAAAAAAAAAATAATTAATGAGCCTCACTTCTCTCTGTCATTCTACCAGTGTCAGTGGAGTTGCATGAGAAATGGTTATCACCCAGATCTTACATCTGCTTGCTGAGTACCGTAGGTGGAATAATTTAGAATTGCACCACAGGTATGGAGAATTTCCTGGTTGTGTTAACACGGAGTTGAAAGCAGTTTCTATTTGTATTTATTCTTAATTTTTGTTATGAATAAACATAGTGTGACCTATTTAACAGTTTTGGGGTTTTTAATCTCTTTGTTACCCTGGATTCTATTAATTTGCTTGCTTTAAGATAAGTGTTTTAACCTTCCATCATGCGTAGAAACTGCTGTAGAAATCTTTGAATCCTTTAATTTTGACAGGGGGTTGATTTCACAACATCTGTTGAAAGTTATGTAGTGCAATAGTACACAGTTTTTCACATACAAGCATGAGGTAATTAATCTACGTACATCACTTCCTTGAGTCCATCTTTGTGCCTCAGTGGTATTATTAGTGGGACTGTCCCATTACAGTGTAATGTGGAACAAGAACGCTAATGTTTAGCTTGTGGTGGGTCTCTCATTCACCTCCAGAACACTAGATACCCATGAAAAAGGTCAAATGTACACAGATCTGGCATCCATTTCACAACTTGCAAGACATAGTCTGAGGCATATGTAATATATATAACTCATTGCCAGAAAGCTAAAAGGAAATGATTGCATTTGAGTACAATGCAATCTACAACAATAGTTCAGTGTGCATGAAATTAAAAACTGCTGGTAACACATGTAGAATAAATAAGTCAACAGTGTTTATTTTTACTGTAGCTTTCTATAAAGATAAGGTCCTGCTTCTTATAATATTTAATTGGCTTCCTTAAGAAAAAAGAGCAAATATTAATTATACCCATGGTTATAGAATATTGAATTTTCCAGAGCTGGCCACATGATACATTGTTATTCAAATGTGTGAATGTGTCAAAATTGAAATACAACAATGTTACTCTGACATACTTCACCTTTTAGCTGAGATGGTTCTTTCCTTGATACCATGTCCCATTTTTCAAGCCTTACTCACTTGACTTGTCCTTTGTAGCAATTACTTTCATCTGCCACTTAGAAAAAAAATAAAACCAACAACCGCAACAAAACACTTAACCTGGAGTGTTCAGTTTTATGAAATCACATTTTTTACCTATTCAATACATAAGCAGTATTATAACATAATGTGATTTAATTTGGGTACATATTCAGTATGATTTTTTTTTTTTGTCAGTGCAATAACACTGCATGAGAGGGTAAGAATGTGCTGTAAAAGTACCCAAGAGGAAATACATAGCCTTAATGCAGTCATGAGGGTGCATCCAATTAAGAGACATAGATGGGTGAGATAGCTAATGTGGGAATGATAAAAAAATACTTTTGAAAATGAGAGCTTGTAAAAGGATTTAGTTATTTGGATGGACAGAAAGATATATTTGGTTTATTTGTGTGGGGGTCTTGTTTGTTGGTTTATTTGTGTCAGGGTTTTGTTTGTTTGTTTTGTGGGTTTTTTAATCTTATTTTTTTTTATTTTCTTGGAGGTGCTATGAAGAAGAATTTGTGAGACTTAAATGTAGAAAGGCTCAGGTAGAAAATGTGCCTGAGTATGACTGGCTGAGTGACAAGCAGTATGATTTTGTTACCCCAGTTTTAAGAGATGAGGTATTAGAATTTAAGGATGAAGCCAAGCATACAGGGATAAAAGACCGAGTTCTCTTCTGATATCATGGAGTTGGGGATGTTGTTGTGGTGATGGTGGTTGGAGTAGACTTTAAGTCATCAGTCTAGAGATGATGACTGTCTTTAAGTTTCTGTGAGGAGAAACACAGAGTGAATGGATAAAGAAAAGACCTAAAGAACTGTGGGACGCTACGAATGGAGCAGAGGTGGACAATGATAAGTTTCTCAGAGTACACTGTGGAAACATTTAGAGAAATGAGTCCAGCTAGAGTCACAGAAAGTCTGTGTGGGTAAGATGGCAAGGAAGTGCTGAAAACTCATTTGTGTTCAAGACAGCCAAAAGATCACAGAGAGTGAAGATGGATTAGGTTCAGAGGTTTGCCAGAAGGGAAGTTATTGAACCTTTAATGAGAGCAGTTGCAGTTGAATGTGGGGTAGAAGACAGACCAGAATGATGCCTACAATGAAACTGAGGGAAAGGGTGTCCTGGTGAGGACAGCAAAGACTGCATCAGTAGGCAACCAGCAGAATCGCTTGGGGATCTTTAGTAATTGATAGTGAAGTTAGCCCTGCGCTCATCAGGTTGTGCTGGAGGCTTCCAGAGATCCCTTCTAACCTGTATCTCTCAACAGGTCGTCGTAATAACTGGCTGACCTTGAGAGGGGCAGCAATTGGAGCAACAAGCACAGTGGTTTGTGATGTTGTATTACGAGACTAGAGCTGTGAAAGTTTTGCAGGTTAGATTCTGTTTTGTATGCTTGGTGAATGCTGACTCCTCTGATGGGTATAATGATAACTTTTAACACTGAAAACTCCCTTAATGTTTTAAGAAAAGAAGTCTGACACAGTTGAATAGAGTTTGGTTGGCTTAGGTTTTTTCACTTGCTTAGAGCATAAGTAGTAAGTTTCCTTTTAAAAATGTTAGGATTATATGCTAACAACTGTGTTTTCTTCTTTGGATTAGGTTCTCTGTGACCTTTATGTGAGAATGAATTCAAGCTAAATCAAAAGCTTATGATGGCTTCCCTCTCTATAGGAAAAAAAGCCCCTTACCTTAGTAGATGATCCTTTAAACTAAAGACCTTATTAATTGCTGCTATACCAACCTTCAAAGTTTTGTGCTAATATTTGAATTTCAGTGAGTAATGTTTATCGTAACTGCCTTTAAAAATCTACTTTGCTTATTAACAAACCGCTATTCTTTCCTGTTCTGTTGAACAACATTCACTGATTTAACTGGTATATCTTCGGAAAAAAGCTTTACCCTTTTTATAGTTGAGAGTCTGTAAAGTATATAGAAAGTTTGAAAATGGGACACACCTATACATCAGGAGATTTCTTCCTTTCCTCCAGTTTAACTCTCAGGTACCTGTGACTGGTTTCTTCCATGCACACCTTAATTTCTTTTCAGTATTCAGAACACAGGGAATAACTGTGCTTATGTAATATTTAAAGCTCCTTGAGATTTGCGGAGAAAAAGAGCTGTGTAAGTGCTAACCATTTTACTATTTTACTTCTCCATTTCTTATTTTTGGGTGTGGGAGATGGAGACATATTTACTAATATGTAAACAAGTAAATACTTGCATACATGTGGCATGTGTTTTCAAACTGGGAACATGCATATCTGGAAAACCTACTTTCATACTTTAGCTTCATAAAACATTTTCTAAAATATTAGCTTTTATTATTTAATTGTACTGCAAAAATAGGTGATGTGGATAAATACATTTGGATAAATGGGTGCTTCCTCAGGGAAGATACAGGGGAATCTGCATATTATTTGAAAACAAATTCAGAGTCATATGTAAGAGTTGGATCTGACTGATAATTCCTTTATACTTGCTATTAAGAACTGTCCTATAGCATCTATATTTTTTAATTTTGATCACATAATCAGGTATTAATTGTGTACCTTGTTTGTCTTGTAAGAATTTTATACTCCTCAAGAATATCTTTAGCACATATACCGTAGCCTTGCTCTTTGTTAAAAGCAAGACAGTTTTTGACTAATTGATTGGAAGTTCAGTATTTTGTTTTGAAACTGAAGTACTGTTAGGAACACTATTATACATGTCCCACTTAAAAGAGAATATGGCTTTTGTCTGAAAAAAGAAGGAAGTCAATTGATGAATTTTCTTTTTTCTGAATATATATATATTTTAATTGAATTGGGGGAAAGCAAAAAGTCTTCGTTGCTTTATATATGAAACTTCTCATTGAGTTCTATAATCTAGAGTTTCCAAAAGCAAAATTCACATCCTGAGAAGATTTAAATGGGAATAAGGTTTTTGAAATGGAGGAAAAGGTCACTTTGCATATGGGTTTGTGTTCTGAATGTCAGGTCAGTCAGGCTGATATAAAAAGATCTGCGCCTTAACTTGCTGAGACCTTTTTTCAGATATATGCGCATTTTTTTGTTGGTGGGGTTTTTTTGGGTTTTCTGTTTGGTTTTTTTTTTTGTTGTTATGGCAGGCAATTGCGTGGAGATCTTGATGGGTGACGTTACTTGGCAAACGTTTTGGAATCAGCTCAACATGTGACATCACACCCCCTTAAGGTTTTCCACATAAAATACGTCCTCCAAAGAAAATACAAAAAATGAGATTTAATCTGAAATCTATTATTACATCCTCTAGGGTCTCATAAGGCACCTCAATATTCCTGCCCCCCCCTTTTTTTTTTCCAGGCAGATAGACTAAATGTTGCAGATAATAGGGGTAAATGTTTTATATCCTTCTTTAGGGGAGAATATGGAGGAAGGGCAGAGAAGAGTTTTAATCCCATGTCAACCCTGCTTTCAGAAGAAAAAAAAAATACAGTCTTTGCTTCTGTGCATCTTTTCTTCTGTGTGAGCACATGTGTCTGATGGGAAGTTTTGACACTTTTAACAACTGTAGTTGTTTAACTCTGTCTCAGAGATGAGTGCCTCACAGGTTTTTGAGAAAAAGATAGCAGAGATGAAAACTTCCATTCATCTCAGGTTTTGGTTCCTGATATGATGAAGTTTCACAAAACCAGTTCTTAGAGAAAAAGTCAGTTCTGTGCCTGGTGGGGAGGTTGTACATGCTTTTCTGTGTTTGCCTGTGCTCACCTGCATCTCTACACATTTTTATGAGAAGCTAAGGGGTTTTTTCCACAGTCTCTTTAACTGCAAACCATAAATATGGCTGTGTACTATGTGGGAAGGCTATATGCTATCTCTGATAGACCTGCAGGAGAGAGGTGTAGTTGTGAAGGGTGAATGCTGCCAAAATACATGGAACATGATGTTACACAGGCAAAGCAGAGGAAGAATTATCTATGCATAATGTGAGTTTAGAATAGGCTTGACGTTCTCACACCCAAACATTTCCATCTGGAAGCTGTTCTGAATCAAAAGGAAATAGAGACAGTATTCTCCTATCTTCTTGAGTAGCCATCCAGGGAATAGGAAATGCTCTTCAAAAATTTATTTTTTTTTTCCCCTGGGATGTGTTCAGTTCTACTGCAGATTCAGAGAAGCCAGAGCTTAGAGTGGCTTTTTAAAAGACAGTAAATGACATTAAATTCTTCTTAATTCTTCCTCTGAGAATTGGTATTGAAACTCTCACACTGCTCTTAAACAAGCTGTGGCACTTATATGTTACCCTTAAAAATAAAGTTGGCGTTTATATTTTTCTTTTTATGCCAATCCTAATACAAGAACTTTATGGCATTGTTATTTTCAAAACTTTCTCTAAATTATCCTCTGCCTTTGCTGCTTCTCTCTATTTCTATAGTCTGTTCAAAGACCTTCTGCTTTTCCTCATGTCTTGTTCTTCTGCCATCAAAGGCCGCAAGCCTGATTCCATATTCTGATGCTTATGTACTAGAGCATACACTGAACGTCTTAAACATGCTAAAAGTTTCACCTGCTTCATATTGCTTATAACTTTACACATTTGCATATCTCCTGTATTGTCTGTTGCATAACATACCTGTCATCCTGCAACAATGCTGAAGAGTCTGCCAACCATTTGACCTACTTCAGCTGCTGATGGAGATGTAGACACTGCTGTTATTTATGAGTAATTAGTCATGTTTTCACAGCTGAAGTCTCAAAATATAACTCTGCAAATATTTCTGAGTTGCAGTCAATGTAGAATAAGAAAGCAGGCAAATCCTTAAACATAATGTAAAACTGTAGATATTTTGTAGTATTATGGCAAGAGGTAACCTTACCTTTCAAGTTCTTGTTCCAGTAAGTTTGTAAACTCATCACTTTTTTCCATGTATTTGCTGTGCTTCTTCTTCTCTTCCTCTAGTTCATACAGTGTCTGTCTGTGTGATTTTTCTACCATTAGAAGTTGCTCCAGCATTCGTCTGTGAGTTTCTTTCTGTTTCTCTACAACTTTATCAAGCTACAAAGAAAGTAAAAGCTCCTGAAGTCTTTTGAAACTCTTAATTTACTCAGGCTTTCAGTAATGAAAGATTTTAAGAGAGGCTTAACAGTATGAAATTCATCTATAGCCTAATGACTTATTTAGTTCCTTCAGTCTAATTCTGACACAGGAAAAATAAGTTAAGGTATTGCTTTGTGGGACCCTCAGTCACCTTTTGTTCCTCCTCCTGTCGTAACTGATCCTCAACAGCTACTCATTAACAGTTACTGTTCCCAGGGCTGTGCTTTCCTCATTGATCATTGTGGTAGAGAAACAGATGTCTTGGCAGAAGTCTACTCTGCTTCGCACAGTAGATGACTGACTTTTGGTTGAATAGAAATAGCTACCTTGTTTGTAGCTGCATAAAGAATGACAGCATTAAATTGCCTTTGTAAAGGGGACAGGTATATCGAAAAAAACAGTTTCACAGTAAATGCATAATAGAAACAAGAGTGGTAAACAATCCTGTATCCTGTGCTTACTCTCTGCATGGCTCTGGGTCTCCGGAATAAGTGCTAAATTTTGAAACAGTTGAAAGTATTTTTATTTAATGATGGCATTTTTGGTTTTGTTCCTCAAATTTCACGCACTGTAGAGGAGTTTGCCTTGCAGATGGCATCTTTATAACACATTTTGAGCGTCAAATTTTCCCTCTTACCCCAAGGATTTCTGCTGAGCTTCTAGATACTATTTTTATTATATAGTGATATTTTAATTTAAATAATCTGGTTTACATTTTGGTGGTAATTTTTAGTTTTTCCAAACCACAGAGGTCTTGGCAAAACTGTTGACTGGAGTTATGCTGTTAAACAAAATTATTTCCACAAACTGACAGAAAGCTATCTGAGGATTCTCCTCTAATTTTGAACTCAGTATGTGACACTCATGCAAATGTGTGTATGAATCCAGGAGTTTTCCTCCTCGGGCATTACTGATCTATCTGAAGTTTCCGAAAGGCTCACTGAAGGCCATCTGAAGACCAGGGAATATTCTGCATACGTGAGAATCTTTCTTCCCTGCGTGTTGCCCCTTCTGCTGTGGAGACTGCCTCCCTCATTAGGTCAACACAGGAATCCTCATATCCTTTTTGGAAAAGAGAAATTTTGAGCTCAAAGTCTGTGCCTCCTTTTAAGCATAGTCTATTCTAGTAGGTCAAGCTACTTTGTAGTGCTTCTGTCTATTAATAGGCAAGAATTCACAAACAGGCAGTGTGGGAAGCAATGCTGGTTCTGGTTCTCCAATGTTTCCCCCACAAGGAATTCCATGTGCTACAAGAAACACTGGGGCTTCAGATTCTTAGGACCTCTGCTTATTTTGGACAATTTTTTTCCAAGGAATATGACTAATTATATTTTCCTCATGTTTGTTCACATTTTGGCCTATAAAATCAATGACAGGAATGCCTAAACGTGAGATTTTGAATGAGTGTGAATATCAAATCCTACATGGACATTTGAGTATGCCCCTGCTTACCTCAGCTTCTTTGTAATCTGTATATGTTCTCTTATAGCAGGTTGTTAAGGTTGGGTTTGGTGTTTTTTTTCATGCATAATTTGCGTGCTTTTACACCGGTAAGGTCAATGCTTTCTGCAATCACGATCCTGAAGTAGGACCTCTCTTGGGAAAACATTTCTTTCCTAAACCCTTGCCATATGCAAACCTTCTCAGTAAACAAGTGCCATTTTATACATTAATCTCTAGTTTTGTCTGGTTTACATTGTCTGTTTTTCTGTGTCTTATACAAAGGTTGAAACCTCAATTGCCTTAAAAGGTCATGTTGAAGAAAAGTGGCCATTTTTAGTTTCTCCACCCTGTCTTCTCTTCTACCAGAAGTGGAAATTTCAAAATTTGGGATCTCTTGTTCAGCTACTAACCTAGCAGAAAGAGAGAGAATTTTGAGGATGTTTTATCACCTTCCTCCTTCACCAAGATTTCTTTGAAGTTTTTTGAACAACTATTGCACAGATGCATGAAGCATCATCACCTGAGTTTCTGATGCTTGCCTTTTTAAAGGTCATGCTGTTGGAGAATATATGTTGTTCTTGGAAGGCAATCTGCCTCCAGTTTTTTGATAAAGTTCTGATGCACAGCTGCTTGCAGCTACGTCCGTCTCACTTAAATTGATATGAACTGGGAATGAGCCTCACATGGTAGTGCTTGCTGGTTTCTGCCTTGAGTGTGAGGTCAGATGTGAAAGAAGGCAAAAGTGTGAACTTCTAATTTCTTTTGGCAGGCAGTCTGCATGGATGGGGTTAAGAAAGTAGAGTGATGCATTTGTATGGATTGGACCACTACTTGAAAAGTGTATGTAAGAATCCAAAAGGCATGTGTAAATTGCTATCATAAGAAAACACTGATTTATGAACAGATTGTAGCAGAAGTTTCAAATTACTCCAGACATATAAATGCCTGATGGAGATGATGGTTAGTCATCAACAAAACCAGCATGTACCAAATATAAAATAGTCCTGCTTCTGCACTGTTGGGTGTGAAGGTTGCAGGCTCTGCCAGCAGTGTTTTATGGGTTCAGTATATTTTGTTTGCTCTAGAGTATTTGTTGAATGGCTACAAGAGGTTAATTGAAGAAGTAATCCAAGCAGCATGTATGCAACAAGAAGAATAGTAACTCCAGAGTTTTGTTTTGCAGTTCTCAGTGAGCAATGCCAGTGTCTTTCACTTCACAGTTGTGTTTTTGTCAGCATTAAGATTAGCAATTGAATTACAAACTGGTATTTGGGATGGGTGAGGTGTGTATTCAAGGCAAGGAGGCAGAACAAAGAATTTGAAAGTGGGTGAAAGAACAGTAGTGTCCTGGGGACACCTGCTTACATGAAAGCCCAAGAGAAACAAGTAAATAAGTGGCCTCATCAAAGCTGTTTTCATGTTGCAGTTTTCCCTGGTTGCTCAGATTAGGTTTTCTTTTAAAGAATGTTGTCAGATCCATTCTACCATGAGTGCTTGCAGATGGCAAATGGCTGTTGTAGATGGGGACAAGGTAGAGAACAAAAGGTTAGGATTCCACTCCAGAGAGAAGGGAAGAGGTGCTGGGCCTGTCTCCTGATACAGGTGGGTGATAGAGAACAGGAGAGGTAGCAGATCCTACAACATAATTAATGCAGACCCTTGAGTTGTGTGTGTAAGCTGCATGATGGGTACGGGCATTTGGCCTTGTGACGGGTGTGCGTTATTGCGCAGTGTGCCTCTCCCCTCCTTGCAGGACCAAGCAGAGTAGAGTCTGGTACTGGGTTGCTGCACATAGGTGTGGTTTTGTTTGGAAGCTCAGTTATGTCCCTCTTCCAGATAAGGGCTGTGCCCTGGGGAGGAAATTTAACTCTTGCATTTTCGCTGTGAGATCCTGTGGCTGACTACCACATATCCAGCAGAGAAGAGAGAGAAGCTGTGTGAACCCCTGCTAGTGTGTGATTTACGCACAGGAGTTGTCTCTGGGAGCCCCTTGGTCCTCGAAATACTCTGTCCAAACTCTAAATATGCACATGCAGAAATATCCATTTATATGTATGCACACACGTTTACTCAGCCTATACTGTTCTTGGTTAAAAACCACAGAGGACTAATAAGCAGCAGTATAAATGTCTTCTGTTGAAAATTTAAGTGATAAAATCTTAATTGATCTGTTGTTTTGTTCTCGCTAACCATATGGGCTTTTTGCTTGAACTAATACTTGAACATACTGTACAATACAATGGAAAATAGGAGCCATAGTCTTACGTAACTGTGAATAGTTCAGCAAGCTAAAAATTCACAGGAATTTAATCGTTTAAAAACATTTTGCCACCAACTCACGTATTAAGGCAAACTAGGATGGCATGTCCAATATCCATTACATTGGAACAAAACTTTTCATCTTTTTCCTTTTAGACTGTTTTGTGTTTGGTGCTGTGCCAGAATAAATCCAGGTTAGTTACATTTCTTTATCCTAAATGCAGTGAAATATTACCTCTCTTAATAATATCCCCATGGTCATTGTTTATAAATGTATAATCCTGAGTTTAGAATTACTGGAGAACATGGGAGCAGTTCTTGTCTTTTTCAACCCTAGCTGAGCCAAAGTTCTATGCAGATATGTTGGTCTGCTTTTCCTGAATGCCAGGTTGTTGACATAATTGTTTCAGTTTCTTCCTATGGTTATAACTTATTGGTGCCCTGCAGCTGTTACTGTTGGAAAGTTGTCACCAACACTTGCAAGACATTGTGAGATGCAATCTAATATATGTTGTTAAAAGTCTGATGAGGATGCAACTTTTCCCAAGTACTGGGATTTTAAAAATGGATTAAGGTTTGAATTATCCTTGATGAATACTGAATACAGGCTTTCCTCTAATTTCACTGCTTTCAGAGGAGTTCTCAAAGTGGTATTGTTCGTCACACTTGAAACAGTGAGGCAACAAATTTTTTTATTATTATTTATTTATTTATTATTTTTTTTTGTCTTTCACTTTGTTATTGGAAGCTGGGCAGAGCTAGAAACCAGAATTGGCTTCCTACTTCCATGAAGGTTTGAAATATGAGAAAAAAAACACACCATAAGTTCTGCAGTATCTTCCTTTTTACCTCTCTTTTCATACATCACCTTCTCTGCTGGTTTTTTTGATTAATTTTTATTTTAATCTGAAAAAAAAAGTTTCTTGTGCTGTGATTCTGTATTTACCATAATGTTGAATATTGTTTGTTTTCTATAATTCTAGACTTTAAAAAAAACAAAATACTTTGTCATTTTATGTTGTGGTAAATACTACAGTCACTGGAACAGGCTGCCCAGGGAGGTAGTGGAGTCATCATTCCTGGCGGTGTTTAAAAACTGATTAGACGTAGCACTTGAGGGTCTGGTCTTATGGATAGAGAGATGTTAGGATGAAGGCTGGACTTGATGATCCTAGAGGCCCTTTCCAACCATAATGATTCTATTCAAGAGAAGTGGCAATTCATCTGAAGCTAGATTTTTTTCATTAATAACTGA
This sequence comes from Chloroceryle amazona, assembly GCA_027560015.1. NCBI lineage: Eukaryota > Metazoa > Chordata > Aves > Coraciiformes > Cerylidae > Chloroceryle > Chloroceryle amazona. The sequence goes on along the minus strand of JANHFX010027081.1, from coordinate 8,595 downwards.
CTCTATTTAAATTTACAAATCATGCAAAGACAGAAAACCTTTCCAGATATTTGTGTCAGAAAAGGACAAAACCAAAATAAAAATTCATTTTTCATTTCTTTCATGCCCCTTTAAACATAAACCAATTTATTGTCTCATCAAGTGTGAGGACTTCTGTACTTTCAAAAAAAAAAAATAATAAAAAAAAAGTCATCATAGCCAAAGACAACGTGGTTTTGGTCTGTCACACTTCTCATGCATTTTGCAAAGGAAGATGTGTTACTACTGTTTTCAATTTTGCTACATTTCTTCAACTGTGAATCTTGTTCCTAGTGAGTAAAGCTGTTCGATCACCAAATTTTCCTGCTACATTCTTAATTAAATTTGCCAAGGAAATTTTTAAATTTAGGATAGACGAGTGAGTTGTGAGAGAATGTTAAAGCACCAGTGATCTTACAGATGCCTTCTGAAATTCACTGTATTTTCAACTGAGTTGTGGGAAGGTCCTCTGTGGTCAGGGCTACCAGCCTAATTTGTCAAGGATGAGACACACTAGAGAAATTGAATCAATTGAGATTTTGTAGTCAGATACAAAGGTACATGGGCATGCTGGCAAAGCAGGAATTTAAGTGTCTCATTCCCATGCTTTCTGGCTGGTTTCACCTCTTCCTTGGTTTTTAGAAATATTTGAAAAACTCCAAAAGAAAAAAAAAGTAACTTGATTTTTGATTTAATTTAGGAGATTTTGAAACTGAATTTGTGCAATGCCTACTGATACAGCACCCTTTGGTTTATCAAGATAGACAACGTGCCAGCAGTCCTTCTAGCCTTTCAGCTGCTCTCAGGATGTTTACCTTTGCCTTTTGGAATTGCCGGTGGTGTTAGAAATCCTTTCTCTGCCATTAAGTGTAAGAAAGAAAAAGGATGTATAAACTTACAACAGACTGAACTTATGTTTTCAAACTTTTTTGGAGTTCTCTTCAAATCATTTCCATTTGTGCTCAAAGTTTCTGTGACATAATGCCACAGTGGTTTAGAATAAATTAACCTCCACAGTTGAACTTTATCTGTTTCAAATTATAGCCAGAGATTTTAACCTTTGAGCTTCTGAAATGGGTGTTGACCTATTGCCTGACAGAATTTTCTCTGCAATGAACTCTCTATCCTTAGGTACATTTCTTTTCAGAAAGCTTGGAAAACACTTTGCAGAAGAATTTCATTTACAATTTCTGCTTTTATTTTTATGATGATTATCTGTGCTGATCAGCCTATTAAAAAATGTTTATCTAAATTCAACAGCAGACAGTTACTTGGGAAAAAGCCACATATTCTGATATGAAGGGATTTTAAGAATCAGTGATTTGCATTACAGTGCAGAAATTAAATTCAGATAACACTGTTCAGAAAGTATGGGTGTAAAAGTAGACAGCTGTGCCATTACTGCTGAATGGGCCCTTACTAGACAGTGGAAAGGTGGCCTCAGTGAGATGAATGGGGAGGCATCTGTTTGTATGGGTTGTGAGTTTGGATAACAGAAAGGATAACAAAAGACAACAGCATTAAAAATAGAAGGCTGATTATCAGAGTCTGAGGTAGACAAAATCACGTGTGTCTATGTCTAGAGCCCCCAGTGCACAGAATAAGCAAGTATCATTAGATTCCCATTTTTATTAGGGACCACACTGATCTCTGGACTTTTTTTCTGCTGCCACTTACATTCATGTTAGAGTCTAGATCCAGAGCTCATTTGTTTTCTTCCACTGAGTCTGTGAGATATTTTGTGTTCAGTTTGGTGGAAACTAGTTAAATACCAATTATGTGTTCCTACCTCTCCCATAGGCTTTTCGTAGATATCTTCTTGCCATTGCTCCGTCTTTGTTTGAATAGCATCTCGCTGGAGGGCCTCTAACACCTTCTTGGGAGTAACAAAGCCGTATTTTGCTTCAAGCAAAGCCAAGTCGATTTTTTCAGCCTTAAGTACACCTATAACTTCATCCTGAGCCTGCAGAAACACAAAGTAAGGGTTTATTTTGTTAAACCTTATATGCATATTTACAGGTTAGCGTTCTACTTCAGATTTTAAGAAAACAAAAAAATTTCTTCAAGTGTATGTAAAATATTGCCCCAAAACAGTCAGTGACATGGCGACAGGTAGAAAGCATGGGGGAAGTATTGGTCTTTGTATTTTATTAGTTCTTCATAAACTCCAACACCTTATGAACCCTCATCAATGCTTAAGTATTCTGTTAGCGATTGGATCATATTGCTGTATCTAGACCAGTGTGTAGCATTCACAGTGCAAAATTTCAGGGCAAAGTGTGACTTCTGGTAGTGCAGGGTGTTTGGATAGGTCCTGAAGCCTGTAAATGTTGCACATTCTGTGTAGTTTGGGTGCAAAAGTAGCTTCTTAAGTTTAAACATATCTGGGGTCATCTGCTTCTGTTGTTACACTGGGCTTGTTTGAGTGGTGACTGCTGTGATGTGTGCAGTGCAGGGGATGTGACCCATTAGCAGTTGCATTTCAAAGCCATGCAGTAATGGCATTTCTTTAAAACAAGATTAATTGCCTTCAAAGCTGGCTGTGGGGTCCTGCGTGCAGGTATATGTACATGTGCGTGCATGTGTTGCACTATATATATATTTATAGATGTGCATGCACTTGAGTGAATGCCCTCAAGTAATAAGCAACCTTGTAACATCAAGTTTTTTGGAAGTAAGTGCTGAAATGTTATTTTCAATTTGTGAGTGCACGTGAAAAAAAGGTATTTTAAAAGATAATGATTCAGAGGAGGTGGTATTATCTAGTCTAAAAATATGCATTATCCTTTTCTTTTTTTAATGTCATTGTGTTTGTTTCCTTAATCATATAAAACATCTGATGACATCCCATTACCAAAGAGCAGATACAGTATGTTTTCAATATGTTCTTCTGTGTATGTATTTCTGAAATTCTAGCACAAGCTGGCATGTGCATGTACCTTCTTCCTGTCATGCTATACTGCTCTCAAAGTCCATGCTCCATGCTGGAGAAACATGCTGTGTGTATCTACAGTATTTGAAGTGAGTTATAGATTCAATTTGCTCTTAAAAAAAACCCACAACAGAACAAAACAAACTACCAAGGTCATTTCTGTGTTTTATTTGTTTTAAAGTTACTAGCTCCTAGATGTAACATTGGAGGGGGGCAGAATACCTGCTAAAAATATTGTGCTGATTTTCTCAAAATCCCCCTTCTACTGATAATGTTCTTTCATGTTAATATCTGATTATGTGAATGTTTCTAGTGGGAGAGAAACTAGTTTAGGTCGCCACCTCCCCTAGGACTCTGTCCATCTCTTTTTCCCTGCATCCTCTTGTGGTGGAGGTTGCCCTCTGCCTCCATTACAGTGACATGACTGTATGAACTTTCTCAAACATCCATTGTCTGCAGTGATCTCAGTTAAAACCAAAATTAAGTACATGCTAATCCTAGAAGGGTAGAATAGGAAGGGAGGAGATCAGGAAGAGGGATGTATTAGGAGAGGGTAACAGTTCAACAGCTTTTGGCTGGAGCACGTCTGTATCCCTGCTTGTGACTGTGTTTAGAAAAATATAAAATAATCTATTTCTAATCCTTAATCATTGTGCAAAAAAACCCCAGAATTTTAAAAAACCTTGTGCATCTTAAACTTTCTGGAATAGGAGAGTAATGGCATATCCTCTGAAACTTAGTTATCGTTGGATTGACAGCTGATCTTCAGAGATCTGACTTGGCATTAAAGGAGGTGGAAAATTAGGAAGAAAAAATGACCTTTTTTTTGTAATTCATAATGCTTTCTTCGGAATGTCAGAGATGATTTAAAATGTTCATGTCAGGTTCATTGTTTTCCATTTTCTCATTTCACTCTGTTCCAGTTTTAAATCTTAAGAACTGAAGTGTGTGTGTTTCATATATATATATATAAAAGTGTCATGAAGTGTGTGTGTAATAAATATATATATACCCAAACATCTGTTTTTTTGAGAGGAGGAGAGAATGGTTTTGGAGGACTGTGTGACATCTTAATTTTAATTTAAATTAAGAAAGGACAAGCGAGCAGGAGAGAAATGTACGTGGGAATTGTTCTGTTTGCATAATGAAATGTTCTGTAGAAATTTGCCTTGGATCTGCCTTCAGAGGTTGGTATGTCTATCATATGTTCTGTTAAGCATGTGTGTATTACTATGTAAATATACATGCATATGTTAAGAATAGAGCTACCCAGATACTGTCTCAACAATAAACTCTGAAACCATATGATACCATTTATGCCACCTTGGCCAGTTTACTTTTCCATCTGCCTGTGAGCAGTTTTAAGTGACCATCCCTACTTCTGTGCAATCAACCTACCAGAGAAATATTCTTCCTGCTGACTGGAAATCTGGTTCCCACTTCCTGAAATTACATTTGACCAGGTTAGGCATCATTTACCACTTGACAGCTGGCTCCTTTTCCAGACAGAAAAGTGCTCACTCTTCAAAATCCAGTATCTTGTGGTCTAACACTTATGCTTCATATTATGGGGGGGGGAAGTCTACTTTGATTTTTCTAACAAAAGGTGTTAGAATACTGCTGAGTGAGTTACTTCTTGTGATCTGGCACATACTGACTTATAGGGGGTAATGCTCATGACATCATAGGAGAGGGGGGATAAAGAAATTATTAAGTAACAGATCTTAAATGTCTGTAATATGTTCTTTGTATAGTTTTTACAAATGCTTTGTATTCAGAGTACTTAGAATGGGACAGCACAATAGTACATTTATGTGAATTCACTGCTTTGAGAGTTACATGATCCTTCAGAGAGGACCATGAGTGTCTTTAGTGTGATACAGGTACATTGTGAATGAATTTTATTTGCATTTAGGGGTGATGTAAAGCACTTCTTCTGGCTGATAGCTATAATAGTATTTATATGAACTTTGTAGTATATAATTGTCATTCTGTATCAAATTAGGTACAGTGTTTCCTTAATGTGAAAGCAGCAGGTGTCTGTGGTAAATTGGGGGTTGATACAAAGTATGTTTTAATCTGGAAGATAAAATAAGATAGTCACCTGTAATTCACCCTCGAGAACACTAAGAAGAAATAGCAAGTCATCACGAGAGAGATCCTCTCTTCTCTTGAAAGAACTTCTTTGCTTTTTCTCTGCCTTAGGGCTTCTTAAGATGGTACTGGCTTGGGCTACATCATCCTCTTTCTGCCTTCTTTGCACATTTCCTCTTCCACTGTAACCAACCTCTTCTTTGTTCTGGTCTTTTGGCCTTTGCTGGCTCAGTTTTGGTCTGGTTGGGCTTTCTGTGCTGTTACTTCTGGAACGCATGATTTATTATCTCTGAAGCTGAAGGAAGGTGGGGAAAAAATTAATTGTTTTAACTAATAGAGACTATAAAACTATTACCATAATTTATGTGTGTATTAGTCCCAGGCTGGTACTTTAACCTCCCACACAAGGCTGTTTGTCATTTGACAAAAGCTGACAACCTCAAGTAAGCCAACAGGACTGGGCTGTGATCCTTACTGGTTGTAGTGAAATGAGCCTTAACTGGTTGTAGGCAGCTGTTACAGTTCCCTCCTCCATATTTGCAAAGGCAGTAACTTAACAGCAGTACTGTGCACGTCACCACAGACCATGTTTCCCATTTGAGACAGGACCTACCTCACCTAATATTGTGATGAGGTAAATTTAGGTTTAGAAGGTTTTCAGTGGGAAGATCTTTCTGTTCCAATTTCATAATGTGCCAACCCTTAGTCTGTAGCCAGGCTTTGTTTGTGTTTGTCTTTCTAAAGGAGAGCACAAAAAGTGGTCCTCCACTACTACGAGATACACAGTTGCATTCCCCATGTTTGGCAAAACATAGGGGTTAGTACATCCAGACTACAGGGGATGAGCCATGTCGTAAACACCTCCTCCCCAGCAGCACCACCACCACCCCCAAAACCAAGCTACCTTGCTGATCATGGGGGGTGTATGTGTGTGTCCACTAACAGTGTAGTATGAAACCTTACTGCTTCTTTAGTGCTAGACCCTTAGCACTGTAGAGGTGTTATTACCTGGCCAAAGGGAGACCTGTCCTAACTGGGCCCATTTGAAGCGCCACTGTTAAGTAAACATACTCTAATTCCTTTTCAGAGAAATGACTAACAGTGTACAAATATTGATTAACTTCAGGGACTCTGAATATGAATGGATCATAGTACACTTCTGCAGGAAAACTGTGGTCATGGATACCGTCTAGCAGACAAAAGCCTGATCATGTGATTCAAAGGTGAAATTAAACATGTTCCAAATACAAATAAAGCACAATTATTATTATAAAACCACAAAGCTAATTCTTGAACTGTCCAGAAAGTTATGTCCTATGGTAGGCAGGAGATGATTGTGCTGCTGCTATTTGGCCTCACAGATTTGTGGCTGATAGAGTTTTTCCAGAGCTCCCCCTTCCACCAGGTTCTGACTCTAATTCCTAAGCTCTGTGACCACACTTCTTATCTCTGGTGATTTTCCACTGTGCACTGCAAATACTTTCTTTTGTTGTTCCTCTGCAAGAGCAGACAGAGGAAGTGGAAGAAACTTCTGGTTTGCAATGGGTGATGGTGGAAAGTAGGGAGAATTTATCAAAAACATTACAAGAAGAGCATGTTACTTTTTCTATAATGCTGCATTGTCTATTAGTCTAATTTCAAGCACTCAGAATAGCTTGTATTTCATAAAATCTTGGTTTTGTGGGTCTCCAAAAACCAAGGTGTATCAGATTTTCATGGCAGTGTGCACTGGAACCTGTTTTTTGAAGGTGTGCATCAACACTGTTAGATTAGGAAGGGAGCTTGTTACAGTGCATGTAGGAAACTGAGAGTTATTCATAGCAGGCTGACAGTGAGATGGTGACAATTAGTTGAAGTTTGTGCTCATCATGTCCTTTCAGTTGAATGTAATTTCTCTTGGTTTGCTGTGGCCTGCTTATTAGGCTTACTCACCTTCTGCGTCTTTCTTACTGGTTACACAATGCTGAATGCCTGCTTGGCATTTGCATACAGTTAATGGCTAGCATTTATAAGATCAAATGAAGGAGTTTTGAGTTAAATTCAGGTAACCTGAATGCACTCTGAGCTTGTCTATGCAAACTGATGATGCAAGAGCAGGATACTATGAAATGCATAAATAATCCAAGGAGTCTTTGCATTTTTCCTCTCATGCATGACAGGTGCAGCAGACCTCAAGCTACTATAAAACTTGTTGTCATTCCTTAAGGAACTTAGGCAGAGGAACCAGTGCATAAGGAAGATGTTCCTACTTTTTCAAGTCATTTTGAGTTGGCTGCACCTGGGAACAGGATCCTGAACTTGAAAGGACAGTAGTTTCAATGATCTTGCCAGGGATGCCCTCCTTCACATTTTACACTGTCCACATGCTGTTGGCTTCAAGGCCGTGTGCCACACAGTTTTCACAGCTGCAGAAGGCTGGCTGTGACTCCCTTGTAAGCTTGTCATGCCTGCTTCTTAAACAGGTAGATCAGTCCTTATTGTGCAGGTGAAAGACACTTGATCCCTAAGAAGGCCACCTGATATGCCAAATATGTCACCCTCCTATGTACATGGCACCTTTTCAGTGTCCCAGTGTGGATTTTTCTTCTTCTGTTGTGGAGCAGAGTTGTTATGTCTGCTTTACCTGCTGTCTGTTCTGGCATCCCTGAACATCAGTGTCTACTACTGAATCTCCTAAAGAAAATATTTATCACATTTAGCCATTAGCATGAATGATTAGAGATTGAAGTGGCATATTAAATGCTTTAGGAGCTTTTTTTATGGGCTCTTAAATGTAGCTGACAAGAGAGGCACAAACACTCTGGCATTAGTAGGCTGCATTATAAACATTTTTTTTCTTTTGATTTACTTAAGCCTCCTTTTTATGTGTACGTTGACTTGCATTCTTCTTATTTTTAGTGTTGTCTGTTTATGTAAAAATGTTAGTGCTAATGTGGTTGTCAAAGGATGTAGGTACGAATAACAAGGGCAATTCAGAGCTTCAAATTTCCTCAGTGTAGCTGCTGGCACAGCAAACAGAGCGGGACTTCAGAAATGAGCAAAAATAAACGTCCTGTACACCTACCTTGAAATTTCTCACCACCTTCAAATTGCCAAACCCCCTTAATGTGCTACTATCTAAGGGACTAACCATCAAAGTCCACCTGACATTTTGGGAAGAGTATCAGCTGCCATGTCATGCCCTTGCACCATGGCAGAAAGATGATCTGTTCTAGTCCAGAGGCTGCTGGTTTTCTGCAATGTTATTTCTGCAAAGTCCTTGGCCGGTCCTCATGTAACATTCAAGATAGAATCAGTGTCACTTCAAATTTTCCATCTGTGTGTTTTGCTCTGTTGGGTTATTTTCTACTTTGAGCACCTCCTTCCATGTTCTTGAAGGTTAATGAAGAGCAACTTGTTTGGTTTTGTGTTGTTGTTTTGTTGGGTTTTCGTGGTTTGTGTTTTTTTGTTGTTGTTGTTGTTTGTTTTTTTTGTTTGTTTGTTTTGTTGTTGTTGTTGTTTTTTTTTGGGGGGGGGGGGTTAATATGAGCAACAAAAATGCATTTTTCCCC